>BQNB010033677.1:11672-52140 GCA_026074375.1 Tanacetum coccineum | reverse complement strand
ACTTCATTGTCATCCTAGATTCTATTATACATAGCAGTTTCCTAGTTATATACCATACCATTCCTAAGAGCTTTTTTTTCCTCAAGCCTGATATACTCTTCCATGGTAATGTTTGGGTCGTCTATATTTACCTGTGATAAATTTGCTAGGAAAGAAAGTTGTCAAATAGCTTAATACGCCGTGTTCAGTAAATTGAATACGTCGTATTATACAAACACAATACGCAAACAAACAAAAATACACATAATTCTACACTAATCTAAATTACACTAATTAATCTAAATTACACTAATCCTAGGGGTTAAGTTAATCTAATGTTAAAAACCAAAATATTATATAAAATTCAAGATTAAAATTTCACTCCCCGACAACGGCGCCAAAACTTAATTGTGTCGTCGTGTAGGTGTAATTTATGATAGTTCAAGTTTTAAATTTATATTTTGCCGACTTTACCTAAAACAACACGTGAACGGGCAGTGTACCCGGTCAGATAGAGTTTCGTGGTAAGTAGGGTGTCGATCACTAAGAGCGAGAACTAATCTTTTATTTTATCAATATTTTGGTTAACTAAACTAAGTTAATTTAAACTATGTTAATTCTATTCTACGTTAAACCTATGCTAAACCTATTTTAATCCTAATTCAAACGGATAAGGGGGGTTTCAGCCTGGGAGAATGACAAAGGTTTATGGTGACTTAGATCTACTTAAGACACAATAACACACGTAATCAAACAGAAAAAAGATAGAAGAGTGGTCTAGCCAAATATAAGAAAACTGTATTAATTATGATTAATCCAATTATAATGTTGGTGTGTTTATTAAGTGCAATGAATACTTATCTCGAGGTGGCATATCATTCTTAAGACTTAGGCGTTACTTCTTCCTAAGACCTAGACACATAAAATTCTGTCACAATTAAATGCATCCGCATAAAGCATCCTACTTGCTGATTATAATCTATCTTAGGGGTTAAAGCAATTGTGATCTTGTTAAACCCTAGCTAATAGAGACTTTACCCACTTACTGCTTAATGACAATTTATATATTAGTAGTCCGCTGGCCAAGTCTTTACTAATTGATTAAGAACATACTCGTTGATCCTAAGGGTCACCTGCCGGTCCAACTAGCTCACTAATCTAAAGGCAAAGAGAGGTCATTATTTGTGATCCTATTGATCTAGATATATAAATCACTATATGGAGAGCCATCTCGGCATCTAGCTAACATGGTCGGTATCACTAGATCCAGTTGAATGATTAGGCACATACAAAAGCACGTAAACAAGTATAAACTGAAAAACATAAACAAGCAATCAACGATAAATTAAACATTCAAGATAAAAAACCAAAAATTCAAATCTTCATAATAATGGCTAATAGCCAAGGGTATTGGCCCTCAATCATCATAATCAATACAAGAATAATAATCCAACCAAGGTAAACTAACCGAGTTAAACAAATGATATCAAAAATCGAACGATTACTAGAGTATAGGAGATTACAAAGTGTTTCCTATGGAATTAGTAGCTTTGCTAGACCTCTTTTGCTCTTCTCGTCTTCTGAAAATTGACTTTTGTAGTTAAGTTGTCGAAGATATGATCAAGTACACTAAAATCCCATTTTTAGGTTTTCTATTTATATGGTCTAAAATTTGGTTGATACGGTGTATCGAGTGAGATGGATACGGCGTATTAAAGATTTCTTAGAGTATGGACCACGTTCAATATTTTCTAGAATATTTTATTACTTTAAATTGAATACGGTGTGTAGAGTCTCCTGGATACAGCGTATTGGTCTTTGAATCTTGGTGGTTTCTTATGAAGTACAGGCACAGTTACACCATATCTTCCTTGATGGATACGGCGTATAAGATGTCAGGACAGTAATCTTCAAATGTCTTCGTTTAAGCTCCAGAATGTATGTCTTTTTGCTAATCGTCACCAAGTACTACATAATTATTGCAATTCTCAAATACAAATGATTAAATAACAATTCCTGTAATAATCATACAAAATGTGGTTTATTGAAGGGCGTACTGAAGATGAATCTTTTGTTGGCTTAATGCGTGATCTTTGTTTTGAACTAGGATGACCATGAGTAGGAATCAGAGGTTGATAGCTGAGTTGGAGGCATTGGGAGAGTGAGAAGATGTTGTGAGGTCTTTGCATAGCATGAGAGAGATCGTTGCTCGTGATTCTGGCAAACTCAGTGTTTTGGAACAACTATTGGCTGGTACTTATGTTGGTATACGTCTGAAGAATGGTTACGTGGCTGACATGGAAGAGAAGGAGTAGGCTTTCATAGGTAATGTTCTTTTTTTTATTCTGTCATGATTATGGCTCATCATAGTTGTTTTGGTTGGTTAATGTTTGGATTTGGTTTTTTGGTTTTTTGTTATGATGTTTTAGGTTTATGAATAATGAAGATTATGGTTTTAAAATGTTATGATGTTAACATTTAATATAATGTTGTAGTGCTTTAAATGGAATGAAGGAATAATTTATGCAATTGTGTTTAGAGTTGGTCATGCTTTATATATAATGGTATTGAATTTTGTGTTTTAGTCCGAGTTTTGTTTGAACTGGCATGGTGTGTTTTTTATTTATGCAGGTTAATGGTTGTTTGGAATTGGTTTCAAGTTCCATTTGAAGTGGCATGGTGTGTGACTGCTTTATGCAAGTTAATGGATGTTTGCATATGGTTTTTTTAAGTTTGCAAAGTATGAATGGGTTTTCGTGCCCAAAGATACTGCATTCTAATTGCCAGTTGAAATGGTTTTACTGGTTTATGAGTGTTGTTATCTTTTTCAAATTTAAGTAAGCTCATTTGCACAGTAACATGGGTTTATTTAAACACTCCTTAAATACTTGTTAAAAAGTATGAAATCTAGATTTAGTGTTAATAATAAGTTGATTCTAAGAATGGGGTGTTTAGAACATCACATAACATTAAGGTGTTTGAATTAACTTCCCTATTGGTTCTTATGTGCTTAATAGAATTTTGTAAACCAAGTTCACTTTTTGGGCTTATGATGTTGAGTTTATGCACTTACATTAGAAAAACTCATTTTGATAAACTAATAAGCCAAGAATTGACCTTATTAGTTTGTTGACTTTGTAAAGGCTATGTTTTGAAGAAGTTATAATGTTAATATTTGATATAACCTGCAATGCTTTAAATGGAATGAAGTCATATATTATGCTATTTTTTTAGAGTTGGTGATGCTGGATATATAATCCTATTGGGTTTTGTAATCAAGTTCAAGTTCTGTTTCAATTTGCATGGTGTGTTTGTAATTTATGTTGTTTGATGGGTGTTTGGATTTGGTATCAACTTGCATTTGAACTGGCATGGTGTGTTTTTGCTTTATGCAGGTTAATGGGTGTTTGGATTTTGTATTTTGAAGTTTGTAAAATATCAATGATTTGCAGTGTGCAAATATATTGCGATCTAATTTCCATTTAGAATGGTTTATATAGTTTATGGGTGCTAGAGCGTTAGCCGTGCTTGTATTTGGCTGTGATAGGCTACAATATTTTGCAACGTTCTAAACTGTTAATCATTTGCTGTGTCCAAAGATATGGCGATCCAAGTCATATTTTGAGCGGTGTTGTTGGTTTATGAGTTTCGCAGCATAAGCTATACTTTTATTTTAGTTTGACAGGTTTCAAATTTGCAACGTGTTTTACTTAGAATAAAGAAGGGATTTTATTGATTGCAAAAAAGAGTATTGTAGTAACAACTAATGGCCGATAATTTAGTTTCGTGAGTTGTGATATGCTTCAAATGTCCTGAAAACAACCTTCCTTCCTAAAGGCTTGTATCTTTGTTCTTGCTAATGGGATGTTTTCCAACTGTTCGGTGTTTGCATAATAGCGGAAGATGTGGAAATGCTTATCATACTGTAGAGATAATTAGGCAGAGCATAAGTGACGTTATGAAAGTTTCCACATGAAGCTTCAAGGCATATGGATGTAGAGAAGTAATGCCTTTAAAAAGAGACCAATTTGATAAATAGTGATAGTGAGGGGGTTAGTAATTTTTAAAAAACAAATACTCGCCTCTATTTTCCTTATCCCATTCCATTTCCTTTATTTTTTTTATCCTCTTAGCCTCAACGTTATAGCTGGAAACTTTAAAATAGGTTTTGAGTTTTATTTAATCGACAACCTGGGTATCACATTTGAAGCACTTGAAACAAGTTTGCACTTTAATTATATTGTGTAAATTTTGTCTTGATTGTTATTAAAAGATAGAGCATTTTTTTCCTTTGACTTAGGGTTCGCTGTAGTTAATATAGGGATATTGAACGGTTTTGGGCATCTATCGGAGTTATCTATTTCGCTTTTAATCATTTAATCGAATTCAAATACTCGGTTGTTAGTGTTATTAAAAACATAATGCAATTTGGGTTAAATTTGGTATGAGGTGCTCCTGTTTAATAGCATATTAGTTTGCTAGTTTTTTCGAATACATTTCATATTTTTTCCCACCATCTTAAATCAAATTGAACTAAAAATTACTGGTTCGGGTCTGAGCCTGGATGCGCTCACAAACACACACCAAAACTTAAATTTAAAAGTATGCGTTTGTTAGGAGCATTATTTGGTCCAATGGAAATAGATCAATGTAGGGTTTTTTTCATTATTAGATTTAGATATTTGTGATTTCTTAGATATTTTCTTATGAAAATATCTCTATATATATCCCTACGACGCGTGGGATATTTAACTAGGACCCGGGCTTGGGTTTTGTTTGGGATTAAACCCGAAACATATACAATATTAGATTATCTATCGAGCCCGATTCCCGATAATATTTTATTACAACATTAACTAATTAAAGACCGAAGCTCTATCGTAGAGTGACCGAGCTTCCTTGTTCGACTCAATAAATTAAGGCTAACAGGTACTATCACTGTTTTAAGAAAAAGGGACATTTGGACTGTGTTGATGTCAATATGATCCTGTGTATAATGACTGTGTTGCCCACGTGTAACCCAGTAAGGATTTTTGCCCGAAGAACAAATTCACCAAGTTTAGTAATTATCAGTCGGGTGCCATTGTATAGTCCCTGGCTTGGATTAACATTCCTTAATAGCATGATGGGGGGTTCCTATTTTAAGCATAAGGCGTGGGGGCATTCCTGGAAAGTTAAGTGTATTTAAGAATTCGGCCGGGTAGAGGTGCTGTTGATCTAGAGTATTAGTCAATGCTTACATATCTCATATGCACTATTGTAGGTTACAGATTCACCTTCTAACTTGTCAAAAATATATGCGTTTATTGCGTCCGTATCATCATTTCTAGGAGTTAAGATTGCTCTCTCTTTTAGATATGCATCATCCATTTGCCTTTTAATAAAGTTAGGATATGTTTTAGCGACAATCAGCTTAATCGGCAAATTTGATGAGTTAATAAGGAACTTTTCGGGAATCTCAATCCAGGTTGGCTTATCTTCCCCATCTTTAATTTTGGCAGGCAGTTTGTAATCACCTACAGCCAAAACCTATTGATTAAAATCTTGTTTTTGAGTATCAATCTCTCCATTTGCATAATACTCGTTGACCCTCATGCTTCGTGTAATTGTGAAAACCTTGCAATGTTTCCACAATTTCGAACGGTTGATTCACACCTGTATAATGTCTGCCAATTTGCCTCTTGGTATTACTGGTAGAATTTTTAAAAAATTACCTCCAAGCAACATCGTTATGTCGCCAAAGATTTTGTTTTGTTTTTCTAGTGCCGGGTAGCCCAAAATATCTCTTAATGTTTTGTCTAATGCTTCAAAAGCGTATTTTTGCGTCATCAGTGCTTCATCCCAAATGATGAGCTGGACTTCTTGCATTAGCTCTGCTAAGTTCGTGTTTTGCTTTATGCCACAGGAGCTATTTTCTAATAGCTCTAGTGGAATAATGAACCTGCTGTGAGCAGTCCTCCTCCTTGGAAGGAGAAAGGAAGCAATTTCTAAGCCAAACAAAATAAATAGTCAGTCGTGCATTATATTTGCATTGCTGCATAGTCAGTAACTAAGTTTGTTTAAAGTGGCCTACCTGAAGAAGCAATGGCAAGTACTATCTTCCTTTTTAATCTTAGCCTTAAAATGATAGTCTTGTATAAAAAAGTCTTGTCGGTTCCACCTGGCCCATAAACAAAATAAAATTAGCCTTTTTGATGATGATCTGATTCAACAACTTCTTCATAGATTAAACGTTGTTCAAGGTTTAACTATGAATGAAGTTGTTGATGTTCAATTTTACTCTTGTTTATATCAAAGGCCAGTGCTTCCCTTATCAAATGATTGTCCATGTTTGTTAGCAACTTACGGTTAGGCCGTGGCAAGTCTTGAAATTTTGTTAAAGACCTTCCATTTCTATTCAACAATTCTTGAATTTCCACCAAATAATAGTTCTGAATTTGTTCCGTCGTTAGCTGCAATTCAGGGTACCTAAAAAGCTTGCGTTTTTGTGTAGAATGTCATCCGACAAAGTTTCCCAGTTTTCTTCCCATAGTTTGAGGGGGCGGCTTACGTTGCATAACAATAAAATGGTCACGAACAGGTCGCGAAGTTGTGGCCCTAATGCCCACAAACTTGCTTCGTGTCCATTCCTTGTCATCTTCCAGTAATCTATAAGCAAAACATGCCTCTTTGAATGTCGCGCATATTCTTTTGTTAACTGTCATGAGTTCTTCAAAAGTTTAAGGGCCCCTTACAACATTCAGTAACATCCTCAAGAAGTATCGTTTCCCTGACGTTGGGGTTGAATAAACAATCCTACCAATGCATTTCTTTTGTTTGTGCGGTTTCCACAAAATTGGACTACTCATGCCACACATAATGTTGTGGAATTTTGGCATATGTAAGGGTCCTGGCTGGTGGGTGACGCTCATTCAAGTCAAACTAATCAGTAAACATCGTAACATTGATACCTTCCCTTTTAAGCAAAGCCGACAAACATTGTGGAATTTTGCTCATCACGGCACGGGTTAGGAGGTAAGTGTAGAATATTTAAATAAAATGGCCATAAACTTTAAATGAGTGTATATATCTACAATTTAAGTAATTTTTGATTTCGTCAACTACTACAACCTTCTCTGGTGTCACATGCTGACCATTCTGAATGTTTTCCTATATAACAATTGTTGCTCTATCTGTTCCTTTATTTAGGTACTTAAATAAGTACTTAATGACCTTTGATCTGTTGCACCATTCAACATTAATGTGTGCCTTGTATTTCAATAAAAGATAACGGTTGTGTGGGACAACATATTTGTTATCAAATTGTGAACTTACCCTTTTTAATAGACACCTTATTATCCCTTCGACGATAAATAGGGTACCCGTCTTCATCAATTATTGTTTCCGTGTAAAATGGTTTTGGAAAATGTTTTGAACATGTGTGATAACGCTCCAAATATACATAAAATATCCCTTTAGAAATGGAGAAAATATCATCGTACCTTACGCAATTTTAATTATTGTCAAGAATTGGTAATTTGTTAGGTAACATTATTGTTTCAGGACCAAATATGGAGGGGAGGATTAACATACAGAAATGTGGTTATCTATACAACTAATATTCGTCAAAAGAGGATCTAGAAAAGGATGGCTGAAGTAAAATGAACATAGTGCGCCAGGTTTTTATTATCAAGTGAGGCGCACTTTTCAGCGGGTCTTTTAATGCAAGGGTCATTTATTAGGGATGTGCGGGCACTTTTAGCCAAGCTGCGGGCGCAACATTCTGCGTAACGTTACTTAAAAAATCTTCAATGATGGCAACTCTTAAATTGCCCATCTTCACTATAAATAGAAGCTCGAATATTGGCAGGAAAAAATTACATTCACAAAACAACATTCAGTTCACAACCACACACTCAATCATTTCACAAGTTGTTTAGAGAAGTTTTAGGAGATTTGAAGGGTTATAAACCTTCTATCTTTATCTTTTTCCGAGTAGAAGAGCAAGTGAAGTGTCCTTTAAACTCAGAAGTTTGGAGGTGCTAGTTGTAAGTTGTTTCTCTGTTCTTAGAAGGAATTGTTAGATTGGAACTTTTGTTCTTTTAATTTGGTAAAAACATGTTTCCATCCCTTTATAATATGAATTTTAGATTTATCATACTTGTTGAATATGTTGCTATCATGAGTATTGAGTAAATTAACATGTTTGGTTAGGGGATTTATGATATTATGGATCAAACATGACTCTTTGAATGAACTTTCGATATGAATACGATAAGCTTGATGTTTTTTGAACTTAGACTCTTTAAATTTTGTTTGGTCACCACTTATCCTGGATATAGGTCGAAAGACTCCGGTTAAGTGGCTGATTTCCATGTTGTCTGTCTGTAACAACCAGACCTTAGCCTTGTGAGGATTGGCTAAGTAAACGAAAATTAACCTAAGTACAAAAGGGTTTAACGCTAAACCACATGTCTAACGAACTTGGTTTAGCAAGATTATATTAATCATCATCAAACACGGATCACACTTAAAGCATTTTCATAATTAAAGATAAACGCGAAAAGGGTTTTTCATTATGAACAATAGAAGATCTTTTTAAGCAACTAAACATTCTTAAATCGATTATAACTACATTCATGAATCATTCATCTACTCAAGTTTATCTATAATATTTATTGTTCCTTAACCAAACATGTCCTTTTAAATCATTGAATTAGACCATTATCTTTAGACCCGTGACAATCTATAAGATATTCCTTTTTCGTAATAATATTGACTTTGTCTTAGAATTGCCAATCTCCTGTGGAACGACCTGACTTACCTACAATACTATATTACAAACGAGGGTTATACTTTACCCGTGTGTTTTCATATAATTGTTCGGTATTTTTAGTCTTATAAATTTAAAGCTTTTGAAACACATCAAAGTTTTTGGCGCCGCTGCCGGTGAATGAAAACATTTTTTGATAAAGTCATTTTAATATTACAAACCTAAATTTTAAAAATCGTTGTACCATTTTCTGGCAAACGGAAACCATTTTATTGTTACTGCTTCAGGAAGTGCGCCGCACTTGCCCAAAGTACACCGCACTTTGCTTGTTAATTGAGAAAAGAAGTTGGAATTAAAGTAACTTGACCATAACCAAAAACCTAAAGAACGCCATAATCTGTAATTTAACTTTTTGAATGAGGAATATATTTCCAATATTGATAATTGTTAAATTTATATATAATTTGTTTTTAAAAATAAAAAAAGGAAAAAGTATTTTCTTATTAGCTTATTTGGTTAATTTTCTACATCATTGCTTATGTTTCTTATGTGTTAAATACCTTCTGAAGAAATTCATGATAGCTAGATTAAGTTTTTTTGATAAAGTTGTTCAAATAAAGAATACAACAAAAATTAAAAATGAGATTTCCAGAAGTGCGCCGCACTCGTACCGTGTTTCTAGAAAATAAAGAAGGTTTATTGATTGTTCAGAAAGTGCGCCACACTTTTCCAAAAAACCACCGCACTTTTCTGTCTGAACCAAATCAGAATACCAAAAATGTATATTTTACAAAAGGATTGTTTGAAATGAAGATTGCTATGTGCTTATTAATATTATGTAAGTGTAGGAAGTTGCTCATATATGCTCTAACTAACCCACTAATGTTTATTTTGATATCATATTGATTTAAAAGTAATATGGTCTCGAGTATGGGAAAGATGTGCTTAGGGAAAGACGTAATTAAAATCTCTAGTGACCGAAACGAAGGGTCAGGAGATTGGGATTCGCCTGAATACAAAGATACAGCATGAAGTGGAGGAAAGAAAGAACCTGAAGCTTTGGTCTTTCACAAAATGGACACTGAAGAGGATAGTGATCAATATATTGTACAATGTTTTGTGAATGGTTTATATGTATCAGATGGAGAGATCAATGTGGAAAAGAACGATAACTTAATCTCAAACGACTGCGTAGTCAAACTTTGTCTTGAGTATGAGATTAGGAAGGGAAAGAAGTTGGTTAAGAAGGAGTTGATGGTGTTACTACGTGGGGAAATTTACTTTGTTCAATTCATCATAAATCCTGAAGAGGACAAATTTGAGCCAGGACTAATTTTTGGAAGATCATTCTTGCGTTCTGCCAAGGCAATAGTAAACTTTGGGGAAGGCATTATTACAATACAACCTGGCTTTGACCCTTTTCTTTTAAGCAGTGATGAAGAAGGGAACCCAAATCTTGATAACTTAGAAACGTTGCTTGACTTTGACTTTGATGAAGTACCACACACATAGACCGATCTCCCACTAATGGTATGCAAAATGGGGAAGGGAAGTAGGAATAAAAAGAAAATAATGGAAAACATCATGTACTTTAATGATGGTGCTGGATCATCTTCATCCGTTGGAACACCCTTAACCTAAGAGGAAGCAAAAAGGATAAGGTATGAAATGCTAGAAGAAGTAAGACCGGTAATAGAAACATTGGCCTATAATGACAAATACAAAAAGTTGTTGGATGAAATCTGGGTCGATAAGGTCAGATTAGATGGAAAGATTAAACCAGAAGAAGAAATAGCAATGGTAAAAGTGAAAGGACAGATGCTTAAGGAAAAGAAAGATCCAGAGGCATTCTTATTTCCAATTAGGCTGGAGGGTCTAATCAATGAAAACGATCTCATTGATACAGGATCTGACACTAACACCATGCCATACAGAATCTACGAACAACTGGGCAAAGATGATATCATGCAAGAAGAAAGAAACATAACAATGATTAATTATACAGAAGCTGAAGTAACTAGTCGGCTAGTAAATGTACTATGTCAAGTTGGATTCACCACTCTGTCTGCCTAGTTCTTGATTTTAGAAATACCTATAGACCGGGACGCACCTATCGTGGTGGGTCATGGATTCCTTGATACAATTGGAGGCAACATTGACATTTCGAATAGGATATTAACTACTTTTGATGGACTCACTCGTCAAACCTTTAGAGCAGCAAGATCAGAAAAAATCAGAATTGCTGAGAGCGATTCAGATGACGAAGAAGACTACGTGATTAAGAGGAATGATATGGGAACACCAATTCACAACTCCGGACTAATCGGATACCAAAACAATACCAACCCTGCTGAAAACATAACCTTATCAACTCTTGAATCAGTAATAAACCCATTCAGAAAAATCAGCGTGTAGAAAAAGGCTGTAAGTTTCCTAGGATCACTCCCTGCTAAACTAAGAGATGTTGAATGGAAACCCGATTACAAATTATGCTATTCTAATCTAGAGTTAGCAACTAGGCAATGGAAAACTAAGATTCGTTTAACCGACCCCTATGGAAATATCTACATGCAAGCTTTTGTGACCAAACCCACAAAGAGAAAATTATCTAAATATCACAAGTTGAGTGACATAATGTCACCAAACTGATTCATCGAGTAAGCTTTGGAAGCAAGAATAAGGGAGGAAGAGTTTGTGCACTCCCAAAATGATGTTTATCGTACTTTAATTTTACTTTTTGTCATATGCATATCTAAATAATAAATCAATTGTATTTAATCCATTATGGATTATACTTTGATGTATGGGGACTACCCCGATATTAATAAATGAAGATTTTGGTGGATTCATTTACGGTTCAGTTATTATAATTAATTTTCTTTAAAATAATAATATAAAAAAATATAAAAAATAGGGGGCCAAGTTCGCCGCACTTTAAGATATTTCAGAAACAAAGCTTATAAAAGAATTTTTTTGACTCATTATAAATACCACACTCAAAAACTTAGACACCGCCGGGTTTCTAATCAAAATCAAAGAAAAGATTCTAAAAACCAATCCACCAACTTCTTAATCATGCCAAGGGTATGTTTATTTCGTTCCTTACTATTTCTTATCATCAAATCCATTATAATTATGTGTTTAGGTTTTATATGAATTAAGTTTAAGAAAATTATGAAGTTAAGCCAACAGAATTTGAATAGGACTAGGATTATGCCTTATTATTTAGAATTAAGAGATGCTATCAGAAACTCTTGAATAAATCCAGGTTTAATTATTTGAAACTAGTGTTTGGATTGAGATAAAATTATTAAGAACTCGTTTTTTTAAACAGAGCAGGAAGTGCGTCGGTTTTGGTTTAAAAACCGCCACACTTGCTTGATTATTTGAAAAACCGCCGCACTTAGGTTTTGTGCGCCGCACATTTTATCACAGAATGTAACAGAATGTCTGCAAATTGATAAAAACATAACCAACAATGCTAAATCTTGTCTAACTTTATTATATATCATATTTTTGGTTGATTTGTGATGTGTAGACTTCAGGAGCATAAGATCACGAGACCGGGTCATCCCGTGCCAAACGCTCTAGAAATGTTGAAACCGTTGAAGAAGCATTACTACCAGATGTTCACGATGAATTCTTAGAGTGGAGTGGTTGTAGTAGAGAAGCAAAGTCTCGTTATAACACCAGGTTGACAACTTTTCTTCCAAAACTTATTTATTCACCGCAAATCGTGGATTGGCAATTGTTACACAAAATTGGTTGTGGAGAGGAAATAGATAACATGTTAAAGATTAGTTTGAAGGAAGCTGAAACCGGAGAAGAAATATTCTTTTCTGTGGCTTGGGTAAGGGCCTTTAACATCTGTGAGCCTATCTACCTAGAACTTTACCATGAGTTCTATGATACTTATGAGTTTGATGAAGTATGCGCGAATGATGAGTTATAGTCAATGAAGATAATCAGTTTTAGACTAGGAGGACGTGCTCATAGTCTAACTTTGTTGGAATTTGCTAGGAGATTGGGATTGTATCATGCTGACGAATTGGAGGAAGAAGGTTTTGATACTTATTTACAAGGAGGTTTAAGAAGTGATGAAAACTTTAATGCTAGAGAATATTAGGAAAGGATTAGCGCAGATAGGGACTTACATTTGTCTAGGAGCTTAATCACTTTCGTTAGATTCCCGATTCTTAGAGTGTTGCATAAAATGATCACTTATAGATTATGTCAGAGGACGACTGGATATGAGAAGATTCAAAGGAATGATTTGTGGTTGTTAAGTATGTTTGAGGCTAGACATCAGAATGGGTATGCAAATGTGGCTTGGGTGATTGCAAAATGGATAAAAAGAAAGGGAGTTGGAAGTCAGAAGGTCAGTCAGATTTGCTATGGTCAGATCATTTCAAAGATTGCTAGGAAGAGCAGAGTTTTGACTGAAGAGATAGTACGTACCCTGAGTACTCCGGTTTACTACAGAGATTTAGACAGGACTACCCTGAGAGAGTTGATCGACTCTGAGGATAGATTGATTCCTGATATTCCAGTTGATGATGTCCCGAGAGTTGCCGCCTAGAGAGCTCCAAGAGTTCAGCGAGCTTCGATGCAGGATTTATATGAGCATATGGGTAGCATGGAGATCAAACAGGAGGCGATAGAAAGGATGGAGTACAGACAGACTTATCACTGGGATAGGTACCAGGGCATCTTTAAGCACATGGCAGGACTTTATAATGTTCCGTTACAAGGTGATTACAACCCACCGGGTTATGCTCATCCCTAGTACGACCAGTACTACCAGCAATACTATTCGCAGCAGCCACCACAGCAGCAACATGATGATGAGGAGAACGAGTAGTTGGATATGTGATTATGTGTGTTTCAACACATGTGTTTCAAAAACAATATTATTATTATTATTATTATTATTATTATTATTATTATTATTATTATTATTATTATTATGTGTAAATGCCTCTGTTGGCATTAAAAATCTATGTTTTACAACCAATGGATCTTGTTCTTTCAAAAGCATTTTTGAACGACTCTCTTCACAAAGCATTAATGTTTCATCAGAATCGGGAATCACAACAGTATCCATTTTAAGAATGACATTCCCGTTCATCATACAATTTTGGCTTTGACTCCCGAACTTTCTTCAAATAGAAAGGTTTTTCAAAACCGATTGCTTGTTTTATGGAATGATCATAACAAATTTTGGATTTAGTCATCATATGAACGTTTTGCGCAGATTGACCTCTTTGAAAATGATATTATCAGTTTTGCTTAATTTTCCTTTTCCCTAAAGCAATTATTCTATTAATATTTCTGTTTTCTTCCATTTTTAAATCCTTTTTGAGATCAGAAATTGTTTTCATTAAAGAATCCTTTTCTTGCACTTGTTCAAAAAGAGTTTCCTTAAGACGTACAATCTCGGCATACTGTTCATATTATCCCGGAAAAACTGTTTTTCCAAATTTTGCATTTCTCTCAATCTTAACCTCAATCCTTTATATCTGTCCTAGCTCGGTAAAAAGGATTTATAGACATTGGTGGGCAATGCATCACTTGGGTATTTAATTGTTCACACATAGAAAATCATTCAGGACATCTTGTTGAACAGAAGATTAGAATTTTTGGACATTTTCCTGTTGTGATTCACTCAGATACTGAGAATAAGGAATGATATTGCTATCACTGGTTATTTCAGTTTCTGTCTGACTCACATCATTAGATTGTTTCAGAGACGTCATTATCTGCTCACTTTGATTGAATAAATCATAGTTCAATATTATCTGTAATGTGTATCCGTCAGTGAGTGCATCTGAACCATCCTGGAGAGATTTCGCCATGATCGAATCTGGCTGAGTTGAGTTCATCACAGATCAGAGTCATAGGCATCCAGATCATACGCCTTGAGAAGCACATTGTGGGTGATGACAGTCTGAGAGGTTTGAATGTCAGGACGTACCTGGATCTCTGCAAAAATGTATTTCTTCCTCTGTTAAAGCTTGACCACTTGCTTAAGCTTGAACCAGCAACACTTTATCGTTGAACCATGTTTCATCCCTTTTTCTCTTGGGCTTAGTACACTACTGCTTGGCAATATGACCCTCCCCTTTGCAATTGTAACAAATAACAGTCCGTTGTTTCCCCGTGTTGCTACCACTTGCACAGCATAAGTAGTTTGTCTCCCCTGAACAGGTTGCACAGTCACTTTTCCATCATAGATGGTAGCTTGTTGATGAGGGTTTGACGAAGTCCTTAGCTGATTGTTGGTAGTAGGATACCGGGATGTGACAACAGCAGTTAAGAATGACATCATGTGATTAATTGCGTCAATTGGATCATCCCCCTTCTGGAACACTGGAACAACTAGACTGGAGTCTGGTTGGGAAAATTCAGGTTGTTGCTGTTGATAGGTTGTGGGAGCATATTCCAACTGTGGGATTGATGGTTGTTGAGAATAAACGTTGTGGTGAACGGTGGATTGATACTCATTTGTTGGATAAGTAATTGAAAGAGGTGTTGATTGATTGGTTGTGAATTGTTGAGTTTGATAAGGTGTAACAAACTGTGAAGACTGATATGGTGAAACGTGATGTTGAGATAGAGACTGTGGGTGAGTGTGTAGATGAGATTGATAAGCTGGCTGAGTTAAATGGTGAGATGCAACTAAAGCAAGAGGATCGGGGTTGCGTTCATGCATCAAACGAACTTCATTTGCATGTCGTTCATGTTGTTGCAGGTGAGCATGAAGCTGATCAACATTGGTAGTGTGCAAGTCTTTGACCAATTTAACATCAGTAACAAATTTGCTCCATTCATCAGGAAGAGTGTTTAAGAACTTGGTGTTAACTTGAAACTGCTCCAATGGCATCTTGTAAATGTTCATATCATTGAGTAACAGAGTGAACCTCAAGTAATACTCATGTAACGTCTCTCCTTTCTTGTAAGTGAACTTATCAAATTCATCATACAGCTTGCACTCACGTTCTTGTTTGGTTAATGATGTTCCTTGCATCAACAGTTTAATCTTCTCCCAAAGATCTTTTGCCACACGATGTTGACTCACAAGAGCATAGATTTCAGTTGGTAGGCCTTGGAGAATGATGTTTATAGCTTTGATGTCGCAATCTGCTTGAATGGCTTCAGCTGGAGTTAGCTCAACATATTCCTTTAGCCTTGTTACTCCGTCCTCAGTGATTGAAGGCCAAACAAGTGGTCCTTTTTCAACAGATGCAAGTATCATTCTTCCATGTGGTCTATTCATCATATAAAGTTCCATTCTGCTTTTCCATGAATCATACAAGTGTTTTTCAAGCATCGGTGGTTTGTTGTCTCCTCCAGAGAGAAGTGATTTATCAGCAAGAGACGTCATTGTGATATCAAAAGATTACAATTTGATCGATCGGTGGTAGAAAGAAATTGTGTTTGGTTACGTGATTGTTGAGTCTTGAATTAAAACTACACGGGATTTTACAATTCTTGACAAAACCGGGAAGACAAGTGTTTGTTTCACGGGATTTTACAAGTCAAAGAAATAACCGTATAATTTAAAATTGAGTTTGTTAAGTTTAAACTAAATTTGTTTTTCACTGGTTCGGTCCTGTCGTTCGATCCACTAGTTCGATCCACTCGTTCGGTTCTAACTAGTGAAAAACACTCGTTCGATCTTAACTAGAAAGAGCTCGTTCGATTCTAACTAGAAGCTACTCGTTCGATTGAGACTGAAGAAGCTCGTTCGGTTCAACCTATGCAATAGCTCGTTCGGTCCTCTCGTTCGATTCACTAGTTCGATCCTCTTGTTCGATTCCCTAGTTCGGTCCTCTAGTTCGATCCCTTGTTCTATTCACTAGTTCGATTCTAACTAGTACGAAACCCAAATTTTCAAAACTCAAAAAGACACGATTTTTAATGGTTTTTAGCAAAAAATCTTGTACAACTAGTATTACTAACCCTATAGGAACAATAAAAATGAAAACTTTAAGGTTTTTAAGCCAAAAAAATTTTAATCACTAATTTGCTCTTTGTAAAGGTTTTGAATACAAATCAAACACAAAAATCTAAACACACCACTCCATGGCTCTTGATACCAATTGTAGAATACTAGTAATCTTAAGATCAACCAAGAACAATAAGTGAGATGTGGGTTGGATTGTTAGAGAAAACTTGGATGGAATATGGATGATGTATTAATGAAATGAATGGAAAACAAATGGAACAACCAACAATGGAACAACCAACCCTCTCCAAGACTAGGAGAGGGTGTATATATACTACATTGGCCGGCCATGGGCTGGAGTTGGGCCACCCATGGGCCTTGGGCCGGACTAGATTACTAATCTAATCCTTATACTAACTACGAGCTAAGACTTGTTACAACTTTGGAAGTGACCGACACTTTTCGTGTTTCCAACAATATAGTCGGTGACAACTTTATAGTGCGTGGGGTCATACGTTGTAGATGGCAGTTCGGCTGAAATTATATCGTCTATGTCAGTTGGTGTCTTGCATTTAAAGTGCTCTTCGAGCCATATCAGTATATGTGCATGGGGTAGACCTTACTTTTAATATTCGATGACATACACCACTCCAAGTAAGTATAATAGAAGCATCAGTTATTCAGCAGACGGTTTAAGAATAATAGACAACTTAACATTTTGAACCAAGGTGTGTTACCTGCGCGATACTCCCCAAAACCCTAGTTCTTTGTGAGGTCTTTTAATAATTCAGTTAGTTTGAGTTTAAAGACCCTGGTCCCTACTTCCGGCATATCATGGGCTCTCTATCCAGGCACATGTGCTAGCATTTCATTTATTTCGGGCCATTTTAGGTTCGAAGTAAATGTGATGAACAGGTCTAGGTTCCCATATGCACGGCATAAAGCCATTGCATCTTGATAGTTTTACATCATATACCTTGTGCCGCCTGTAAAAGTATGGGGCAGAACGATCCATTTTCTAAGGCTTTCTTCGTTTGTGTCACCCCTTATAACGACATCACACACATTGTGGTACAGATCTACATGCAAGGTGTCTTGATTGTTTCGCGTCCAACTAAGCCTTTGTTCATCGATAGCAGTGTATGCGTCTACCAAATACAGCTGAAATAGCCTTCCTCCTCCGAGTAAAGTAGTTTGATGACATCAAGTAACATCTATTTTATAGCATCATTTATCCCATGTTATTAACCCGTTTTATATAATTATTGCAAAGAATTATTACTTAATTGTTTGTATTTGAGAATTGTAGTAATTATGGAGTACTTGGTGAAAGTTAACTAAAAGGCACACATTCTGGAGCTTAAACGAAGATATTTGAAGATTACTATTCTGACAACCAATACGTCGTATCCATCAAGGAAGATAAAGCGTATCTGTGCCTGCACTCACCAAAGACCACAAAGGAAACAAGATCCAATAAGGTGTATATAAAAGAAGGCAATACGTCGTATTTAAGCTATATGAAAATAAAATATTCTAAAAGATATCAAACGTGGTCCCTACTTCAAGAAACCCCCAATACGCCGTATCCAAGACTTTGGATACGCCGTATCGACCATATTCAAGACCTTATAAATAGAAAATGTAAAAACAAGTTTTAAGTGTGCTAAATCATATTCTCGATACCTAAACCACAAAAGTCTATTTTCAGAGGAGAAAAAGAGCAGAAGAGGTCGAGCAACATTATTAATTCCATAGGAGACAACGTGTAATTTCTTGTACTCTTGTAATCGTTCAGTTTTTTGTATCGTTTGTTAACTCGATTAGTTTACCTTGGCTAAATCATTACTTTTGTATTAATTATGACGTTTGAAGGCTAATACCTTCGGGTATTAGCCATTATTGTGAAGATCTTAATGTTTGGTTTGTTTATCTTAATTTTTTAATTTATCATTAAATTGCTTGTTTATGTTATCAATTTATACTTTTTTACGTGCTTTTGTATGCGACCTATCATTCACTCTTCTTCCCCTTTTTGGAATCATCTCATAGGGGTTTTGTGCAACTCGTAAACGCTTCCCCTCAAGTGATGCATGTAGATGGTAAGTATATGAACAATAAGCTTCCCCTTAAAAGTATACTAACCATCTCTTGAATCTTGGACTTTAATTGGCTTGAAATAGTAGGTATCAATGAAACATCCAAGTGCAATAACATCCTCCTCTCTCATGTAACTGTTGCCTCAGCCGGCGGTCTAACTCAATCCTTTGTTGCATCTCACAAAAAGGGTGAACTTGTTACATAATTGATTTAAAAGCTAATGCATCAAACGTCTTTACAATATCCTTATCTGATTTAGTGCGAACAAGACATGTTTATCACATCTAGTTATGGTTCATCGTTGGTCCCAGGCCTACCTCTCCATAACCTTCCATCGAAGTCACATCGAATCACAACAATAATCAAACGGTTTGATCTATCTCAGATCAAAACGGGTATTTATTGCCAGATACAAACGTAAATTCGTATCTCAGCTAGGTTTCATCGTTGATCCCTTATCAAAACTCTTCCATAGACAGTTGAAATAATAATGGGGTTTGGTCCCAGACCTTAAACACGGCATTATTATGTGATGTAATAAAAGACTTGCGAACACCAAACCAAAACAATGAGAAGTAACCAAGCCATAAGCATCAATGTCATCCAAGATCCAAGGGCGTCTGTTGACCCATATCAGACGATGCTAGCAGAAGAAATCATAAGCAGACCAGTAGGAACCACAAAGCCTACCAGCAGGAATTACCAGCAGGAACCATGAACTACTAGCAGGAACCATAAGCTTACCAGTAGGAATTAAGAAAAGCTTAGCAGTAGGAACATCCAAACCTCTATAATCGTTCAAAGACATTACAAAAAAAAAAAAAAACCCACCAAAGATGTAAAAGGGTTATTGCTGAATCTGCTGGTGTACTGCTGTAAACCAATTCCATATGCTTCGTGGTTAGGGTTTGGGAAGAAAACCCTGCTGCACTTTCGTCTGCTGACTGTGCCATCTTTAATCGAATTGGGTTTCTCTAAGAACCCTAATTGGCAATATTGGCCTTTTGATAAAACAAAATAAAATTATTACTGAAAACCTTATTTTACCCTAGTTCAAGGAGGCACGGAGGCTCTTGATACCAATTGTGGAATCTATAATACTCCATAGATCGTTATTAGGACTATCTAGGGTATGATAACAATGATTGTAACACGCAGCGCGGAATATAAAGAACACATATGGTACTTATAGGTTTTTCTTTATTAAAAACATTAATAAAGAAACTAACTACTAACTACTACACACGCTTTCTATGCGTTTAGACTCTCATTGGAGAGACTATCTATGAATGGATGCCTGTAACCTAGATGCCTACCCTCTTTATATAATAGAGGGAGGTTACAAGAAACCCTAGCTTACTAATAAAGCTAACTAACTATTACATATTAGGTCCTCATTGTTTCTTCTTTCTTCATTTCTGCTTGTGGATTTTGTAATCATCAATTCTTGTATTCCCAACTGCATGTAACTCAGCTAGCGTCTTTCCCATGCTATGCATGTTATAGTTCTGAATGAACTGATCATAGTTCTTGTGAGGGAATGCAAAAATAAGACTCACACCAAGTTCATTGGGCATTGCATAGCCTAGGCGTTCCAAAGTGTCCAAGTTAGCTTTTCATATCAAGAATATGAGCTTACTAACGGAGTGACTCCTGTTTGTAGCGTGGAATGCTTTTACTATTTCAATCAGTTCTTGTTTAGCTGCTCTTCGACATAGTTTCAGTTCTATCTCATGTCATATGCATTGTATTTCTCCAAGTCCTCTTTAGGTCTGGAGACATACTTGATACCATAAGACATGCAACTTCTTGCTCAAGATTGACAGACTCATAGTACTTGTCAATAGTTGGGGGTGGGGGTCTCGAGGATCAGCAGTTTCAGTATCAGTGCAGGTCCAATGGATAGGTTCAACAAACTTCATTATTTTCTCATACTAAGAACAATCATAAGATTGCGTTACCGTTGTGAAATTTGAAACTAGTAAGTTTCTCCGCTAAGTAGATTGACCTGATTAGTCATATTGTTTATGTTCTTGGGCAGCCAACAACCCATTTACAACAATGGGAAAGTTCAGAAAATATTAGTATTTTCGATAATTATCTCTTATAAAATTAACTACCCATGTTTATTAAACAAAAATTAAACAATTATTTTAGTAATAAGTCTAGATCCACTTGACGATTATACCATTAATGCAGTTGATTACTTGAATGTAATAACTCAAAAGGTATCTGGTTAGAGATATTGTCAATATTGTGCACAAAAAAAAATAAACTCTTAGCCATTATGGGGCACCGGGCAATATAATCCAGAATTATAGTGTCTAGTAGCATGTTTCACCCCATCTTGTGCCTCGGGTCGAAGGTCTGACCAACCATACTCAAAATAAGTCGTCCAATACAACATCTGTAATTTTACAGTCTCGGGTCTGACCATATGATTGTTATATTACATTGTTTTGCAAATTCACCTAAGACTGTCTTAGAGTTAAAGAACAAACTCAAGTGGTTTCATACTTGGATGACAACTAACTTAACTTTTAAGGGTATAAATTGATAAAACAGTGTTACCAAAATTTGTGTATAAAGAAGCATGCATACAACCTTATGACACTAGTTAATTTTAAAACCTTTCCGTTTTTGTTCGTTTTAAAATCTTTCTATAAATCCCTTAAATTTATAAATTTTCATGCCATTTATAAAATTAGGGTTGCCATTTTTATAATATTTCTAAGTATAAGTGATCTTACTACGGATAAGGTTAATTTCCCACGGGAAATAATCAAACCCTAGTAAGGATAAATATAAAACTTGCAAAACATATTAAACAAAATTAATCATACTAAACTAGAATCGGTTATGCAGTTAATTCAACAAAGGGTCTTCCCGAATATTACAATTAAATAATTCACATAACACATTCTCATGCATATAAATATTTAAGCTTACTAAAGCATGGGTTACATGCATGTAATCCATGGTTGACAATTTACAAACAAGATAAATAAGCAACAAATATTTACAGCAAATCTAAAACATAAATAAAATAATTTTTAAACATTTTAGAAGATCATGTAATTTATATCCTATATATTATTACCATAATTATGTGACTAATTTTAGCAAGATTATTTCTATAAATAATTTCCTAAAATAAATTTTCACATAAAGGCAATAATTACACATATATAGGCAGCAGATTTTACATCTATTTATGTTTTTTTTATGTAATTAATATACTATATGACTTGGCTCGTGATGCCACTGCTGGAAATTGTTATCTAATAACAAATAATATTACAATTAATATTCTACAAGCTACGCAGCAGATCTATTCGTATAGCATATATAATTAACACATAAACATAAATAAAGAAACACTTTTGTTTTGAATCAAGCTAGTGACTAATGCGGATCTTGAAGTACACGCACGCGTGTAATAAACGTGCTTTACCGAAAACTACTTCTAGTTACTAAAGGAAGCAACCTCTACGAAGTTCATACACTACACGTCTAGCAGTATTACCCGAATGCTAGTTCTTGACCAACGAATATGATAACACTTATAAAATCAAACCAAAAAACCCTTGGGGTTTTGTAGTCTGCAATCGAACACAAGAGAGGAGAGACAAGAGATGAGAATTATGAGCTCTAGGATCCTCCTTATATAGGGATGAGTTTAGGATTTACCTTAAATACATTCCTTGTAGGAAAAGATAGCTTAAAGCCCAATCCAACCCCCTCTTGGGTCTAGATCCGGTCGACCACAAGTCAAACACCCCTTGGGTTGACTTTTGACTTTTCTAATTATTTATGGTTAATTATATTTAATTACCTATTAATTAAAAAGCCTTATTAGTTAGTTACAATTAATTAACTAATTAACGACCGTTAGTGTTCATTCGTCAAATCATATATTAATATAAATAATAAATATACAATTATATTATTATTAACATTAATATAATGATACCTAAATGTATAACGTGTGTGACCCCGTAGGCTCACATATTTCTAGCCGTATAAATATTCGTATGACATGAGCACAAACCCAACATGAATGTCGGTTTATAAGAGAATGATTAATGACTGAAAATTAGAGTATGATGATGAAGATCATATTGTTAGTTGTTGATTTAGAATTATGTGGTGTTTTTTTATGTTTGTTGAATGATTCTTATTTATACTAAAAGTGATGAATGTTAAATGTTGACTTTTCTTTTCTTGTTAACTTGACTTTTCTTGTTAACTTTGACTCATATCACATCACTTGCTCCAGATGGTATTTTTCTTCACCTTGTTGAGCAAGAAACATTGTTGCTTGAGAATACATGATATGTTAGTTTATGGACGATAAATTAATAGTCGTGTGTTAGGATCGAACTCGAGACCACGGGATTGCACACAATACGTAAAGAGTTAACGAATTAATAATTATATTAAATGTAATATATTTATTAAATACACGAAAACGTTTAACGGTCGTTAAGTATTTAACAGTAAATGACTAACGAATAAAGGGAAGGACTAACTTTGTAAATAGAAGTCAAGAAGGTTCCGGAACACCCCATGAGGGTGGTATTGGGCCGAGTATAGGCAAGAGGGGAAAAGAAAAAGATTTTGTTTAATTTTTCCTAATAGAACTTGATTTGGGCTCTAAGTTTGGTTAGCCTATATAAACAAAGGAATTAAGGGATCATAAGATATAAGTTTTGTACACACAAAAGATCCCTAATTTTTCTTTGTTCTCCCTTGTTGATCGATCGGCCAAAATCATCCCCAAGGGATTCTTGTTCGATCGGTCTTTAAACTCTAAAAATGTTTTCTTGTTTTACAACTAGTCTTTTGGTTAACTTGTTTCTAAAACGTGTGTACAAGAACGTGGTTTAATCTCACTATAGATTAAAATCTTCGGAACGATTAAAAATACTTGGATAAGGGTTTAATGCAATGATCCACATAAACTCTAAAAATTAGGTTTGATCAAGACAAAGAAACAAGAACGATTCTTGTGCTCGCGAGATCCTAAGGTATGTAACCGGCCCGGTTAATTTATAGATGTTAATTATATGATTTGTTATCACTTCCGCTATTACGTGCTTTGATGTTTTATTTAGATTATAATTGTTATGCATGCTGAAAAACAACAGTGGCATCACGAGCCGTTTTAACATGTTAATAATTACCGAAACCTAAAATCTATAACAAATATTGTATTGTTGTTAATTACATGTGTTTAGGGTTTATAAAAATTAGGGTTTTTTACCCTAAATCAACCAAGTTGGTCGATTTCTTGTTAATGAATTTTTTTTGAAACCCTAGTTTACATGTTAGATTTTAAAAGGTTTTATTGCATGATTTAATTGTTTTGTCTTTTTTTTTTTTTTTTTTAATGTTTATGGTTCGATCCTTGACCAGTCCATTAATTTAATTGTTAAGTGATTTTGTGGATCCATGACAAAACTTGCTTGTTTTTCATGGATCATATGGAAATTTTGTTGTAATTGTTACCGTGTATTGTTATGTGGCCATTAATTTTTGTACGACAAATCTTGAATTGGGAAAAACTCAATATTAATTAATAATTAGTTTATGCTATTGGTATATTTTAATTTATGGCTTACGCAATCGTTAACTCGAGCATTTGGGTCATTTTTTTGAAATAAGTAATAAAGCATGATTATTTATGCATAATAAAACCTAGATTTTATTATTAGGGTTTATCGTATAAAAAGAATGCATGTGGCTACATGTTTTTTAATTAACGCATATAATTTGTTATTATGTGTTTACCGCTTTAGTCGTTTTTTTATTAAAAATTACTTGTTTTTTGGTTTATATAATTGATGCGAATTGTTGTAAACAAAAAGGATAATTTTTGAATAGAAAAATAATTATGGGACTAAATCTATATAAAAATTATGAATTGTTTTGAAGATTTAAATTTACAATAGTTTAGTTTGATGGTAATTTTGGTACTAAAATAGTTAGAAAGGCTCATCCAATTGACAAACTGATGTGGGAAGTTTAAGACGTCGCTGGTCCGACCGACTTAAAGAAAGGTGGTTATGCTTCAGCGCTGACCGAATTCTCGGCTTGCTTGTGCGTAAAAATTGGAGTTACCTACGGACTATTAAATGCAAAAATTACTTTAAGGTTGATTTGCCTCAATTCCACATCCGAAACACTAAGTCGAAAGACTTATGAAAAAGTACGTTGTGGACGATAATTGTGGGTACTTCTTTAATTGGTTAATCCAATGCCTCAACCAAAATTTTGTTTATTTAATCTTGCCCTAAAAGTTAATAAAAAGTTTTTTTATTAAACATATGCTATGGAGTTGTATGCATGCTTCTCCATACATAATTTTGATTCCACACATCAAATATTAGTACCCTTAAAACTTAAGTCGAATGCCATCTAATTGAAAAACACTTGAAGTTGCAATTTATGTCATGTGAGAACTTGGACTAGATTGTAATGGACAGAAAACCTTCATGATTGAGTAAGATCTCACATGGACAAGTTTGATGTTTTTTAGATTAGACGACTTAATTGAGTATTTAATAGAAAACTCAATGCATTAGATGGGATGAATCATGTTTAACCAATGCAACAAGTTTTTAGGCAATGTAAATCCCATAAAGCTCATAGAAAATTGAAAATGGTTTGTCATATTAATGTTCGACCAAGTTACCATGTCGAATATATTCATTTACTAGCAGATCAACGATGTGGATGGGTTTTGTCATTATGGGTTCTAGTTTTCAAGAAAATTCTATGGTTATATGAATATTACCTAGGGATTTTTATTTCTTCTTGAAAAATGTCATTATCGATAAATACTATTAATGTACTTTTTCTGTAGAAATGGCTCAACCCGATAATAACTACACTCTTTAAGTTCTGTCATTCAAGGACTTTCTTGAGCGAGGAAAAACTGGACTGGCGACAATTGTAATGATGTGGTACCGTTCACTAAGAATTGTCTTGAGAGTGGCGGGTACCTATGACTATTTGTTTAAGCCTTGTCCTGAGGAACCCTAAGGATGCTGCTGATGAATGTTAAAGCTGCATGGAAAGCTGAAACAAGTACCATTTGATGTGGCTTGTTTAAATGCTGGTAGGAATGTCACCTGCTCTTCAAGCAAGTCTTGAACTTTATTTTACGCAAGCCATGCTTGATGATACTCAGATGAGTGTTTGATATGGCCTATAGCTGTAGTGATTCTATGTTTGGTGGATACCCTGCACAGCTGCAAACATGCCCCTGGAAAAGCCGTAAGTGCTTTTGTGTTGGATTGAAAGGTTACATGGACCAACTACAAGATCTGGTAAAACCCTATGACAATGATATGGCGATTAACTTAATTAACAGGTCCCTTAACAAGGATTTTGGTGATTTTGTTAGAAACTTCAATATGCATTGCGTGGGGAAGACAGTGAGTGATCTACACGCATTGCTCATTGACTATGAAAAGGGTTTAAAAGACAAGGCCCCTACACCTCAGGTACTTGCTATTCAAAAAGGGTAGGTGATTAAGCCAACCGCAAAGCGAACAAAAGGGTAAAAGCAAAGCAAAGCTGATAGAATATGCAAGTTGTTGCTATCAACCAAAAACTACAGCAAAACCCTCCTCAAAAGAAGGATAAATCACAAAGAAGGATCTTGTTGTCACCACTGCAACGTAGTTGGTCACTAGAAGAGGAACTGCCCTCTTTACCTCGAAGAGTTGCGCACAAATAAGAACAAGAAGGCTGAGCATGGTGCTGCAACTTCAGGTAACTTATTTATGATTGAATTATTTAATCTAACTCACAAATTAAATTCCTGGGTATATGATACTGGATGCGGTATTCACATTTGTAATACGCTGCAGGGATTTAGAGTGGAAAGGAAGCTATCCTATGGAGAGCAATACCTGCATGTGGGAAATGGAGCACAAGCAGCTGTTGAAGCCATAGGAGTGTTTAATTTAGTTTTACCATCTGGTTTAGTACTGTCATTAAACAATTGTCATTATGCACCTTCTATAATTAGAGGTGTTGTTTCCTTTTCTCGTTTGTTGGATCTTGGATTCGTTCACACTGTTACTAGTAATGGAATTTCTGTTTCTTCAAATGGTATTTTCTATTTTAGTGCTATATCTGTGAATGGTGTGTTTGAAATTGACATGAATATAATGCTTTCCCAAGTTTTAAGTATAATTCTATTTTTAGCATAAATAAGAAGAGAAAGTTAGACTTGAATTTCTTGTCTTATCTTTTGGCAGTGGTAGACTTGCCCATATTGGCAAGACTCGGCATGCAAAAGCTTCAACGTGAAGGACTTTTGGAAAGTATCAATGATGGATCATATGATAAATGCGAATCTTGTATTTCTGGGAAGATGACAAAGAAACCTTTTAATTAATACATGAGCAGAGCTACAGATCTACTTGGTATAATAATACAGATTGTGTGTGGACCACTTAGAGCATGTTTCAAGGAAAGGTGTAGCTACTTTTGAACCTTTACTGATGATTTAGTTTATGGTTATGTTTTACTTGCTTAAACATAAACATGGGTTTTGAACAACATTTAAGGTATTTAAATCAGGAAGTAGAATTGCAACTAGGAAAGAAGATTAAAAGTCTTCGATCCGATAGAGGGTGGTGAGAATATTTTTTTTAAACCAAGAGTTAAAGAATATCTAGGTAAGATTGGAATAGTACTGCATTTAATTCTTCCATTACCCAAAGGAAAAGGTGTATCTGAAAGGAGAAATCGCACACTATTAGATATGGTGCGATCTATGTTTAATCTTACAACTCTACCATTATCCTTTGGGATTATGCCTTAAAATATGCGGTTCGTATTCTAAAATGGTTCCCACAATATGAAAGGTTGATAAGACACCATATGAAATATGGGCATCGGCAAGGCGCCTTAATTTGTACTTATTTAAAGGTCTGGGAGTTTGCGAGGCGTATGGTTGAAACGTGACTCAGCTGATAAACTCCAGAACAGAGATCTGGTTAAGTGATCTTTGTAGGATACCCTAAGGAAAAAGCTATGGGTTACTACTTTTTTTTTCCACCTAAAAACAAGTAATTGTTGCTAGGTATGGAGATTTTCTAAATAGAGATCTCATATCTCAAGATTCAGTGGGAGAGATTTGATCTGGAAGTTGATCAATGGGTACATTACCTTTGAAAAAAACATAGCGAAATTCCAGTAGAACCTGAAGTCTCGGGTCCTCAACCGAATTTAATTCCTGTCCGTAGGTTGAAAGGACTACGTGCACCAACCATCTATGTCTAAACATGGAGGTTGAAAGATGATATAGATAGGGGATCTTGGAGACCTGCTATATTATAAAGCTGCATGCTTGACCCAGATTAAGGTAATATGGCAAGGTGCAAGGATAAGGAAATAAAACTCCATGTAAGTTAATGAAATCTGGACGGAAGTTTAGACCCTCCTCCCAATGCTAAATAGTAAGGAGTAAGTGATTCAAGGAAGGGACTGACAGGTTTGGTCAGTACACACCTATAAAGTTCGTCTGGTAGATAAAGGCATATCAACCTTTAGGATTGACTACGTAGGAGGGACATTTTCTCCGGTAGCAGACACGTAGAGCTATTAGCGATTTCATGCTATAGCATCGTTACTTTGATTATGAGATTTGGCAAATGGATGTTAAAACTGCCTTCTTGAATGGTCGCTTAGATGAAGACATCTATATGGAGCAACCTGAAGGGTATGTTAATCCAAGTTATCAATCCGTGTATGCAAATACTTCAAAGATTATTTATGGTTTGAAAGCAAGGCTAATCATAGGAATAAAGCGATTTGATGAGGAAATCGAGAAGTTTGGGATTTACTCAATATCGTGTGAGCCATGTGTATATGCCAAAGCTATGTGGGTGTAATGTCGTATCTTGATCATATATGTTGATGACAAATTAATCCTGGGAATCAACATTCCAAGACTTTAGGAAGTTAAGGATTTTATCTTGGAAAGTGTTTTTCTATGAAGGATTTAGGAGAAGTGCATACCCATTTCATGGGAATTAAAATATATAGAGATAGATATAAGCGGTTATTGGACTTAGTCAAAGTGCTTACATTGACAAAAATTTTAAAGAAAATTCAATTATGATAACTTACGAAAGGTTATTTGCCAAGAAGGGTATGTGCTAAATTACACAACCTTGCTACCTTTAAAAGAGCTAAAAGAACCAAATACGGACTTTAAATGCAAAATATACGTTGTTTTTGCTTATTTGTATTGTGCAGGGAACGGATAATAAGAAAAGGACGAAAAACGAAGCCAAAACGACAAAACCGGACTACGGAATGGAAAAGGGGAAAGACAAAGTCAAGTCCAAGCCCAGCCTGAAAAAGTAACCAAGTCAACCCGGAAGCCATAAGTAAGAAATATAAGTTTAGGGACTATAATTGATAAATCCCTAACTTTTTTAAAGAGGAAAAGAAGAGAAGGGCCAAACTGCCAATATGCCAAAGTTATACTATAAGGGGTGAAACTGCCAAAAGCACTAACTTATAACCATAAGGACGAGGGGTGCAACTAGACAAATAACTCTTGGGGACTTAATTTGCCAAGTCCCCAAAGTTATTTAACCACAAGGACCATGGGTGCAATGATACTTAACACCTTTGAGGGGACTTAATGTTGCCCATAACCTCAATACCTTCATGTCACCCCTCACCTTTTTATAAACCCACTTTTCCCGCCTAGCTCAAAACCCCATTAAAGCTCACGGGTTAACCTCCCCCTTTTTATCCCGTAACCCCCATTAAACCCCAGATAAAACCTTCACCTCCCCTCCAATAAACCCCTAATCCCATTTGGCAATCCCACACTTCTCAATAACTCATCCAACGGCTGTGATGATTGATTTTTGAAGAATTGAAGGCCAGGATTGTTTGTGCTTTCCTTAGCACTCTCACAACAAACACAATGCACTTTATGTGTCTACAAAGAAACACAAAGGCAAGAAGACAAAGAACAAGACCTAGTCGAATTTTCCTATTTAAAGCTTTGTAAAAGCCATTGTGGCAGGAGTAGTTTTATGTAGTGTTTATGTAGATTTTAAAATAGTTCAAGTAGTTTTAAGTGTTTTTTCAGTTTAAAAAAGCTTTTGTACTTGTACTTCATTTTAATGAAAATTGAGTTAAGTTTGCTTTACTTGTGTTCTTAAGTCACAATTGCCTTTTTAAATCTTTTAAACTCTCAATATAAGTTGTTATAACCTGTTCACATTTTTTTTACAAAACTTAAAGAGCAAAGGTACTGTTGGATTAAGCAAAGCTTGGATGAATAAGCTATTATGGATGGCTTATTGGGTTTCAGTTTAGTTTAAGCTTATTTTTAAGCTTGGGGTAGGATTTAGAGCTTAATAGGCTCAAAAATTCCTTTGAGATGGATCAAGGTACTTTTTCTTTTTAACGTTGGCTTATTATGTAGCAATAAGTTATTTAGCTTATTTCCTTAGCTTATTACTGTTGTTGTGCTTATTAGTGATAATTTATGTCTAAGTATGCTTTTAATGTTTTTAATTTCATTTGTATGCAATTTTAGTTAAAACTGTCAAGTAGTGCTATTTCTGTCCCTAGCTTATTCTCACTTTTTAAGTGCTTATTTGTTTTTCTTTTTATCTTTTTTATGTCTTAAATAGCTTAAGTAATATTAGTCTATTTAAAATTTCAGTAAAATTTAGTTTATATAAGTTTTTAAACCACCTTTTAAAAATTAAGGGGGTGTTTGGGTTAACATGGAAAACGGGTCAAAATAGTTTTGTGTATGGGTTGAGGTCATTGAAATAGTTTTAGCTTAAGTGATAAGCTTGTTCAAAGCTGTTTTAAAAGTTTTTAAGGTTGAAAATTGTTTTTCAAAGTTTTTATAAATCACTTTTGAAACTGTGAGATTTTTAAAAACACCACAAGTGCTTATTTAGTTAAGCACTTGGGATTTTAAGTTGAGGTTCAAAAAGTGTGAGTTTTGTGTGTCTTAAATAAACTGTCACAAACCCTTGGTCTTTTGACTTTGTTGAGTCAAAAACCACCCAAGTGTTAAGTAGCAGTTTTTTTTTAAAACCAAAAGCCCTTTTTCATTCAACAAATTCAGCAAGTTAAACTAAGTTTTAGAATGTCAAAATTTGTGCCACAAGTTCAATGGCTAGGGCACTCAAATTGTTTAAGCTATTTTTCCAATTTTGAGCTTATTGAACGCTTTTTAAAAAGCTGTAAATAAGCACCTAGTTATTTGCTTTTATTCTCCCCTGGTGCAAAGGGGAGATTTTTAAGCTCCTTTTTCCTTAAGCTTTAAGGAGTGCTTAAGCCCAATTTCTGGCTTATTTTGAGAGGCCTATATGACCCTGATAAGCCCCTTTCATTTCAGACCTTAAGAAGCTTATTAGATAGCTTATTTTTAGCCCCAAAGTTGCCCCATCACTGTTTTGCTTAGTGGTAGTGCAGGGATTGCTTATTTTTCTCTTTTGGCTTTCTAGCTCTATGTCATACGTCATTTGTGCTCTATAGCTTATTTTAATAGAATTGTTAGTTATTTCGTTAATTCCTTTTGTTTGTTAATTTGACACTTAGTAATTATTAGACTTTTACTTTTTTAGCTTAATTTAGCTTTCTGTCAAACATATGCTCTTCTGCTTATTTGAGTTTTAGCATTTAGCTGTTTTAGAGATTATCTAGTTTAAGTTTAGACAGCCCTTTTAGATTTTTAGTCTTAGCTTAGCTTATTTGTCCACAAAGCCCAAATGACTTAGCTTTATTTAGCCTTAAGCTCTTTTTTAGCAAACTGTCATTTAAAAGCTTATTTTTAAGCTTATTTAGAGCTTTTCAGTAAAAGTCGTAGTTGACAAAGTTGTTAAGCTCCGTGAGCTTAACAACTTTGCTTTACAAAGTTTTTCCAAAAAAAAAGAGGGAAAGACAAGGGAACCGGGTGAGCAAAGATCGTTACCCGGTACCCTCGATACGATCCCCTTTTCACACCACACTCATACCGCTGCGCCCTTGGGTCTTTTTCGTTAAAGACTCAAGGGGCTTGATATTTAAGGGTGTTTTGGGTTTATAAGCTTATAAGCTGTCACAGCTTATTCCGAGCTGTTTTTAAGCCAAATTATGCTTTTTTTATTTTTCGTTGGATTTTTTATAGTTTAAAGATATTTTTAGTAAATAATTTTCAGTATTTTTCGAAGTCAATTTAATATTTTTTAATATTTAATTTAGTTAAAAGTTTTAAAAATTCATAAAAAATACAAAAATTATCAAAAAAATATTTTTCTTTTTTAGAAAATTTTATTTTGTCATATAGTTTGTAGGAAAAATTTAAAAGTTTTCGTAGGATCATTTTTACAACTTTTCATTTTTTAAAGAACGGTCCGGGTGCGGGATTTTGTCTTGACTCGTTTTTGGGTCAAACGAACTCCGTTTTCGGTCTAGTCTTTTTCATTCTTCGTTATTTGTCCCCTAGAGTAGTTTAGAAGCAAAAATTTCTTCGTAGGGTTAATTTTGAAGATTTTAGGTTTTTCCCCCTTTGTTCGGGGCCCGTGCTCTCGTTTTCTAGCTTAATTTCATAATTTTTAGGTTTTTCTTAAACGTTTTTGTTTGTTATTGTTTAATTTAACTTTCCACACTCTCAAATCATTTTTCTCATTCAAACTCCAATCTTTCGACTGTATCGATTCTCCAGTCCAGCCTCGTTGGGGATAAACGACCCGGGAACATTCTATACTACTTCTCGGTTTTATTGATCTTGTTGATTTTTAGACTTATATATATTTTATATTTTATCATATATTATATATTTAGTATAAAATTAACCAATCAAGTAACTTAATACTAGCAGTAGTAACTTCAGCTGATAGTCTTAACTTTTGTACCAGCAGTAATAACTTTCACTAGCAGTCTTAACTTTTGTACCAGCAGTAGTAACTACTTAGTATATTTTCTTTGAAGTTCATGAGCAGCACTAACTTCATCAGAGTAGTATTAACATAAACTCGAGCAGCAATAATTCTAACAGCATCAAGAAGACTTTTAATCCCAACAGATTTTCTTTGGTAGATCGTTGTGAACAGTCATCATCAAAGCTCGAACATGCAAGGTCTTAATCCTTTCCTTTCGACTTAAGGTATCAGCCACAACATTCGATTTTCCAGGATGATAACGAATCTCATAATCATAATCACTTAACAACTCAATCCAGCGACATTGTCTCATGTTTAGCTCTTTCTAATTGAGAATGTACTGGAGACTTTTGTGATCGGTGAAAACCACACACTTTGTCCCGTACAAATAATGTCTCCACAACCTAAGAGCAAAAACAACGACTCCCAACTCCAAATCATAAGTAGTATAATTCTCTTCGTGAGTCTTTAATTATCGGGAAGCATATGCTATTACCTTTTCCCGTTGCATCAACAAGGCTCCATAACTGGTATGTGCTTAATTACACATACCTTTTCCATCAAAACCGGACTTAAATGACCAAAAACGTACCAAAAATACATTGTATTTGTATGTTTTCACATATATTGTGCAAGTAACGGATAATCAAGAAAAGGACAAAATCAAAGCCAAAACAACAAGAAACGAGCACGGGAACAGAAAGAGGGTGATGAAGTCAAAATCAAGTCAAAAAGTCAATCAAAGTCAACCCGTCAAAGTCAAAGGTCAAACCCGAAGCCATAAACCGAAGAATACTTAATGGGCCCACCCGAACCCATCTAATGGGCAGGATAAGCCCATTAGTATATTGCACGAAGACCTTAAGCCCAAGTAAATTAAAATAGCCCAAATACCCATTATTTCTATAACCGACCCAAACAACCCACTAAAAGCCCATTCCCACTTAATTGTCGTTAACCCTTATTATCACTTGAGCTTGACTTTCGTTAGTCCACAAGGACTTTCCTTGCAATGACATATAACACCCTCGAGGGCTTAACCTGCCACATTCCCAAATTATAATCAACACAAGGACTAAAATTGCAACACTATGTATAACTTTGAGGGACTTCTTATGCCAACTCCCCAAACATTCACCTGATTCATATCAAACAAACAGGACACCCCATTTCTCGCCTTACTGTTCATCATCTCCCATATCCCTTTCCTCCCCTCCTCGACCACTATTCACAACCAGGCGAAACCCATTACACCACCCTTCCCCACCCCCATATGGCCTTATGACACCTTGGCAATCCCCTATTACCCCATTGGACAAGAAAAAACAACACAAGATCAAGGAACAGGATCATTTGGTTTGGGCTCCAAGCAAATTGAAAGGCCAAGATGAGACTTGACTTCTCCCCACACAACAAACACAACTTGTTTCTGTCTCAGCAAAAAAACACACATCAAAGGGACAAGAGACTTAGTCTTTTAGTATAAGTAGGACTTTGTAAGCCAATGGAGGCATCTAGTTTTTTTTACTTTTTGCTTAACTTAGTTTTAATCAGCTTATTGTATTTTCTTGTAATGTCTTTTTAAAAGTTAATGAAATTCAAGTTTGTTTTTTTAAATCCGTTTTCAAGTTTTAAGTCTCTTTATGTTTCAAAAGTCTTTCATAAGCTCTTTTAAGCTTTTATAACTCAGGGTGTCTTGGATAAGCTTTCTCAAAAACTTGTCTAAGCTTTTAGGTTTTCATTAGTAAGGAATTTGGCATTTTAAGCTTTTGGATGATAAGCAAATAATGGAGGTGCTTATGGGTTTAGTAGAGTGCTTATTTATAAGCTGGGTAGGTCTTTAGAGCTTATTTAGGTCCTTTAATCCATGTTTAGAGCAAGGGATCAAGTAAGTTTCCTTTTTCATATTTGCTTATTTTTACTGTTCATCTGCGTATGATACAGTTATGAGGATGCCAATGTGTGTGTTGGAATTGTACGTATCAACCTGGTAGGAGTAATAATCAAAGCTAATAAAGTGGTGTGGATAACATCAGTTTCCATAGAATAAAGGGTTAAAGACATAAAAATCCCAGAGGTATCACCATTCTAGCCATAGCAGAACACAGTAAGTTAATATACTAAAAGAAAGAAAAGTCGGGTATAAAGTTTTAGAAACATTATTCCAGCAAGCCATCGATTGTAGTAGTAGTACTTTAATAGTTGTTGTTACGAGCTGCTGACGAATCTGCAGCAGCAGGGTTTGGATTACCGCCAAGATTGAGAACAGACACTCTATTTGAACCTTGAGCATTGGCACCTGATAAGTTAAAGTACATACAGCAATGAGCGTAAATTTGACATAATAAGAATAATAATAAAAGGGGCGGGATGGTTAATGGAAGAAGAATTATTAAGAGTGTTAGTTTAAGCTTATTTGATTGCGGCATATATAAGCCCCGGCTTATTTTGAGAGTTTATATCCTTATTCATGTGGTAATACACTTATATAAGCCGGAAAAACAAATAAAGTCATAAAAGGCACATACATACATATAATAAGGTTAGAAACAAAAGACGTAAAAAGACTTTATAGGATAGGGTGGTTACTGGTGGTTAATGGAGCAAGAGCAGCAGGAGCAACAGGAGCAGCAGGAGCAGGACGGCGCAACATTTGTAGTCTCACTAATTAAAACAAAACAAATATGATTATTAACACCAAACAAGTGATTAATAAGAATCAATGATAAAGTGGTGTGGATAACATCACTTTCCATAGAATTAAGGGTTGACAGATCATGACATAAAAATCCCAGAAATTTTTGACTTATGTAGGACAAATTGCCCATTTTATGGTAACAAAGAAAATGAGACAGAGGTTATGATAACCATACTCCATTGCAAATATACTAAAAGAAAGAAAAGTCAAGTACAAAGTGATGATTAGGTATTATTACAAACATTCTGCCAGCGAGAATAAGTTGTAGTAGTACTTTAATTAACCCAACCTGAGTGGATTAATAGTTGTTACCAGAAGTACTTGCTGCTGCTGCTGGTGCGGGGCTTAGATTTGCAACACTTGACTGGACAAGATTGAGAACGGATACTCCGCTACACCTTGAGCATTGGCACCTGTTAATTAAAAGAGTTAGATTGCAGAATAGACACAAACTAATAAAGAGGCAGAGTGGTGCGTTAAAACAACAAAAACAGAAACAAGGTGATTTGAGTTAACAAGGTGAAAATGACATTTCAGACTTGGCTAATAGCGCCAATTGCCAGATGAGCGGTTAACATTTGTAATCACATATGGCACACTAAACTATTACCACCTCTACAAATTTGGACAAAAAGTGTTCCGAATTAACCCATCTCGTAGTGACCAGTGTAAAAATTAGCAGCAACCCGTTACCCAATCCGCCCATTTTACCACTTCCACTTTTAAGCAATTCAATGACAATACTAATACCTAAGTATGATTAGAACTCACGGCCTTTAGTTAGAACCTTAATCGCTCGGACAAGCCCAGTTAGGCCTATTAAGTATGATCCATTCACAATATCATCTATGGTGGTATTCTCTTCACAGATTACAGACTTGAAAGCATAATACTTTTCGACCCAAGGTTGCAGTTATTCTACACAAACAGATTTCTATGTCACACATGCCAAAAATAATAAAAGTAAGAGCCAATATCTTTTATTACACTTTTGCCCATTTTAGTGCTGACTTCTGACAGGCAAAAGGAAACCTTATCCACATTCGTTGCCATTGGACTAAAGTCAGCTCAAAGATGTCAGAGGTCAAAACCTTCAATCTTATTTGTTATTTTTGTCAGAGGTCAAAAGGAGACCTACATATTATTTACATGCTGGCCAAACCGCTGAAGGATCGGGTTTACCTTATAATAAACCCCCTAAACCTGGGTTAAAGACGACATGATCAATCATTTCTGTCCTAAATGTGTCAATTATCCAAGTGGGTGCCCATGTTGTGTATGAGAGGTTTTTTCACACATATGACGCCCATGTTGTGTATAACATATATTGTTTCACACATACGACTATAACATAACTGATAATTTGTTAGGTAGGGAAGATGCGTACCTTCTAGATGGTGAGTGAAGTTGAAGAACGGGAGGCCAAGACTGTACACGCTATTTGCGTCTCCATAAAAGGTTTCATGGCGGCTCCAGTTGTTCTGCTGATTTCTTAAATCACAGCGAAAGTGATCAATTCCCCAGCCTGAACTTCCAGTGTAAATCACCATTGCAATGTTCACAAAATGAGCGGTCTGTTGGACCTGTACTTCATGTATGTATCTTATTTCATCCAAATCCATGAAGCTGGGAGGCACGCTTCCAACAAACACATAGCCGTTCAGTTCGGGATTAATTCGAATAAGCATGACCATCTGAAGGTGAGAAAAATCCTCCATTCCTTGTTCCGTGCTATCCGACGTTGCCAAGAAAGCAGCAAATTCACGGGATATGATTCCAACGTTGAACATCTGTACTGGTGCACAGCCGGTGAAAGGAGCAGGGAGTTGATGACTTTGCGAAATCTTCCTGAAGATCTGATCGGGCAAATGGGTTTGAAAAACAAGTTCGTTGTTGCCTTGGAATGAAAGAATGGTAATTAGACTCCCGTTATGAACAAATGTTGCAGCATGACGATTGTTTACGTGCAAGGGCTGATTACTTGGAACCGGAGTGGCAAGATGAGATAACACTTCCCAATTACGGCTTCTCGAATTAAAACTTGACAAAAAGGGTTGGTTCCCGAAGAAGCTGAACTGCACATGAAGAATACGGAAACCCAACACTGACGAACTTGGGCAGAAAGGCACCATGCACACCTCAAACTTATCGAAGAAGTCCAACTCGTCGGGTTTGGGAATCAGGGTGGTTGTTGAACTCAATATATTCACTAGTAATAGCCTGCAGCGTTTTGCGTCATTTGCTGAAACCTTGAACAAGAACAGAATTCCGTAAGATGCCAACAGTGTTATATACTCCCCTTCATGCACATAATTCCTTATAATGGGACGTAGGGGAATATTTATTTCCCTACTCTCAAGACAATCTCTTACACCCCACAGATCACCGAATTGTATATCCTCATTCACACGCTTTCCATGTGCAAAGAACACAATACCGCTCAAAGAATCAATACTTCCGTTTACGACATTCTGAAATTCCTCACTGCAAATAATACTATTCACTCCTTTACTAAGGCTCCTCATCTGTGCCAGCTCTAACAGATGTAAATTCGAGAAAATTTGTTCCGTAATCTCCTGACTTAATATGTCAAATGCGCCTAAATTACTACTCGTCTTATCTTCACTTTTGATTTCCATTTCTATTTCCTGAAATAAAGAAATAATAATAATATCAGTATCTAAACATACACAATTCTAATCAAAAAGCAATCCATCATTCCAAGGATCATCATCCTACATCCAAAATCGACAATTCTAACGTTTCGCAACAACAATCGTTCATATGCAAACACATATATGCTACTTCCCACTGGGAAACCACTCCACGCATACAATTCCATCCTAAAACAGTCAAACATTACCTACATTCAATCTTGCCTCCATGAACACAAAATCCACAATCTGAACATTAGGCAAAAATGCAACAACAATCGTTTCATAAAAACGCAGAAACGCTAATTCGTGCGAAAACCTCCAGATACAAAATTAAATCCTACAGTAAAACAGTCAAACATCACCTAATATATTCATAACCTAACTACTTCACGCGCAATACGCAAACAATTCGAAGCTTCCACCTGCACCGCAAGATAAATTAACAGAATTACTATTGTTCAACATTCACAGTTCGAAGGCCCAAAGCGTTTTCCTCAAAACCAAGTTCCTGTGTTTAATTTGATTCAAACTAATAGCAACCATAACACGCCAAATTCATATCCAATCATCGGACTGACACATGATCAAGCATCATCAGTGTTACCATCACAGAGCCTAAGACTTCCTATTTACGCAGTAGTATAGTACATGTTCAACTAACCTTGGTATCAGTCTCCATCTTAACAGCATTATCTCCTGTATCTACAGCACCATTCTCAGTCAACCGGAGAATCTGACCATATTAACAAACATCTCAATCGTCGATGGCAGCATCAGCTGAAGCATATGTCATGTTCCATCTTCGTTGCCATCCTTCGATGGTTCCTTGGTCACGTGAACATCATCTCCTCTTCTTCAATTAGCTGAAATTACAGACGGAAACGAGAAAGTTATAATACGATTCAAACACCAAAGACCAACAAACCAAATATTCAATTCAACCAAAAACTCCGTAGCTCACCTGTGCAGACTCCACAGAGACAATTCCATGCAAATTCAAACAGGCTTTCACCTTGACCTTAGCACGTTCGGCGTTTGTTGCTTGGAAGGGACCAATCTGTGCATCATTGCCAACATAAAAGTTTAAGCAGAGAAATTTTATACAAATTGACAGAAATGAAAATCTTATAAAGCTTTCAGCAAATTTTACCGTGTAAGTACTAATAGTTGGTGGCGCTTGCAATTCACTCACGTCTGCATATTTGAGGTCTACTGAAAATGTGCCAGACCTGAAGAAAGTGTGAGCTTTCACACTGGGAATTGGATTCCCCTTGGGGAAGACAATACTATGTTGATTCTCCACAGTCTTGTTTTGTGAATCTTGGGCCGCACCCTTCCATGTCAAGGCGATTGAGAAAGGAAAGCTCTCTTGGACCTACAAAAAATAGTAAATCAGATTAGATCCTTAATACATTACACAACAAAACGTATACTCAAACCAGGAATCATGAGCCATACCTGAAATTCTCTAACTTTAAATGTAGGACTGAGAATAGCACACTCCATTGCGCAGCCCTTGGAGACACATTCACTTGCGTTCATTGTTCGCCTTGGCTCCTTGCCAAAGAATTCTGCCAATATCTTTATGACAGCCGGCACCTTAGAACCTGAACCAACAACCTCGACAGCATAAATATCACCAACTGTGAGTTGAGCCTCAGCAAGAGCCTTCTCCAAGGGTTTCTTAACACGTTCCAATATCGGGGCGCTGATTTGTTCAAATTCATCTCTCCTTGTCCTCCATCAAGCATTCAATGTTCATTGGTGCCTCTGGATTTGCACTGAGTACCTTCTTTAGCTTTTCACAAGCGGCGCGAAGCCAGAGGCAAGCTCTTCCATTCTGCAACACGTCGATTTTGTACTCCACCTTAAATTTCTCAACGAAGTGTTGGAACAAAATCTCATCGAAATCCCTTCCTCCCAGACACCGATCAAACGAATGAGCCAACACCTTCAACTGGCCTTTCTTAAAGCCTGCTATGCAGACCTGCATACTAGCATGCCCAATGTCAACAAACGCCACATTCAGCTGCTCATTCTCAGGTAAATCAGTCTTGTATATACCATAAGCCAAAGCAGTTGCGGTTGTTTCATGCATCAACCTAAGAGGATGCAACCCAGCAATGGTAGCAGCATCCATAACAGCCCTTCTTTGAAGATCAGTGAAATAGATCGGAATCCCAATGCAACAATCCACAACTGCTGTATTCAAGTTCTTCTCGGCTATAGTCTTCATGTTTGAAAAGATCATCCCCATAAGCTGAGTCGGAGTAAAAGCCTTATTTTCCCCAAGATACTGCGCATGGATCAAAGGAAAACCATCCTGTCCCTCGGTAACAGAAAAAGGCAACGACTTTAGATCCTGCTGCAACTCAGGATCAGAAAAGGGACGACCAATCAACC
>BQNB010033676.1:32578-44306 GCA_026074375.1 Tanacetum coccineum | reverse complement strand
TTTAAAAGTTCATTGTGATTATGTTGATATATATATTGCTATTATTACGGCTATATCATTTACTTAAAGATTTATCGTAATTGTAAGCGTAAGTTGAATGTCGAAGAGGTTTAGGTTTAGGACGGATTTGTTGCGATATTTGAGGTGTTGTCGAAAATAGATCGGATATATTTGAGGTGTTGTCGAAAATAGGTTGATAAAAATGGAAAGTCGATATTATTAGAAAGGTCATGCCGAAATTTCCTAAACTTTATAAAAGCGTCGAAAATATACTTTTATTATCAAACTTATGATAAAATGTAGAAAAACGTAAGTATTGAGTTTAGGTCGACATTTTTAGTTATCGAGTCAACGTTGATGTGTCGGGACACTAAAAGACGAAATACACTAACAGACGAAATGCACTAAGAGACGAAATACACTAAAGGATGAAATACACTAAAAGACGAAAGACACTAAAAGACGAAATACACTAAAAGACGAAATACACTAAAAGACAAAATATTTTCTAAGATGTTTTGAAGTGTCGAGACTTGTCAAAACTTATAACTTTCGAAAGTACGTTTTAAAAAGGGATACGCCGTGTCTACTCGTGCTCGGATGATCAGTTCTTGCGTTAAGCGTTATTCGTTGTACATCATTCTTAAACGACGACTATATGATAGGTTGTCGCTAGAACCGTGAGATTCATTTTCACTTGATTGATTCCTTTTGATCCACTACCCGTATAAGGTGAGTTCATAGCCCCACTCTTTTACTCGTTTTGACTAAATGTTTTATAACTTGGGGTGAGAAACATTGCTTGTTTTTAAAACTGGACACAAGTACTTTACGTGAGATTTTCCCTGTTTACGTGTTGCCTAAGTAGCTTTTAGACCACTACTGCCCGAACTATCATGAACTGTCAATCTCTTGACTGGAGGACCGGTCGAGGGAGCGCGAATGAATAAATAGATCTATTGGGACTAATTATCCCTATCCGGGTGAGTAGCGCTCACTACCCACGGGGCGCCCGATAAACGGATATATGTCATGTCGTACTGGTTAGGTTGTCTTTGGTCGGACACCTGGAAGGGCAAACAAATACTTATAGCAATGTACATGCTATCTTGCGTAATTAGCTTCAGTGTCATGAGCTTAGTGCAACGTAAATACTTTTTATGTGAAGTTGTATCTGTTATAACTGTCGCATACGTTTTGATATCTTGTGGTCTACTATAACAATGTTTGAACTAAACCTATGAATTCACTCAACTTTATGTTGACGTTTTAAGCATGTTTTTCTCAGGTGCTTAGCATGGATGCTGTTGCTTGACTTATGTGAAGTCTATTTGCCTGTACTGGTTTACCAGAGATTTATCTATGTCTTTAAATACCGTTGTTGAACTTATTTAAGCTTCCGCATTTTAACTTTGAATCTTTTAAATTTAATCAATGTATTATTTTTATTATTTTAAAACTTTGCAACCCTTGTCTGGAAGACATAGGTTAAGGGTTTGATCCTCACTCCTTGCAAGGCCGGAGGTCCTTTTCTACCTTTGGTATAACAAGAAGCAGCCTCTATACCTTAGGTAGGGGTATGGTTGTCTACATCTCAACCTCCCCCATACACCGTGCAACGGGATTGGGACCCATAACCCGTGGAAGATGGTATTGGCAGTTACTTTACTTTACTTTTACTTGCTCCCAAACAAAGATAGATAATAATTCCTGACACAGTTTTGTTTACCAATTGTCTTACAGAAGCTCACAAATGTTAAGAAGTTAAAGCTCATTCAGTCGCCATCTTATAAACTTGAGCATGTTAAGCTGAAATCCCGGAGCGTAATAAGGAAATCACGGGTTTACATAGCCCTTTTGGATGTTCTGCTGTGGTGTTTTAGGCCTCAATCCCTACCTTTAGAACTGGGTGATTCTATTAACAAGCGTGATGTTATCGAGGTGAGATTTGTATGTATTTACGTTGGTAAAATGGTAATTATCCGTTAGTTGATATATTATGTCTTATCCATTGCATTTCAACATGGTTTAGATTCTGTTTCTAGACAAAAATAATGTTTTTAATCTTTTCTCTTCAGTTTACATATGAGAAACTACTTCAACAAGAAGGTGAGGGCCAAACTAATATTAAGTTTGTGCTGATTTCCGATTTCGTCTGCGAGTAACAGTTTAGTGACTTGAATTCATTGTTGAAAGCACTATCTCTTGATCGATCAAGCTGCAAAATCACCTTTATAAAGGAAGAAGGTACATAATTTATTCCGTTACCTGTTAGTGTTATAGTATTCGAGATGCGCGGTAAAAATTAAAATGGATAATATATTATAAGTTGAAACGGGTCGGTTCAGTACAACCTAGAAAACTTTTTATCTGTTTTTTTAAATGTGTCAAAACATTATTTTACTTCATGGTGGGTGCTTTCTAGGATGTTGTGGTATCAGTATTAAATCTAATGAGGGATATGTTTCAACATGCATTTTTCACTTTTTAATTTATGATGTCATCTATGTACGTGATTACGGGCTGTATGAAACTATGAACTAACATTGATGATATATGTAGGTTTTGGTAGCAGGGGGTGGAATGGGAGGGTCTCATAATGCTCATGTTCCTTTAGAAGTCAAAAATCTTGAGCAAGGTTCGGAAAGAAAGGCAGACGAAAGCAACGAAAGCGGCTTTGATGAAATTGGACACGGTTAATATATATTGGGAGATTTTGATGTAAATTATTGTCACGGTTGTTGATTTTTTAGCATACATAACAATTATAATCTAAACAAATCATCAAAGCAAGTAATAGCGGAAGCGATAACAAATCATATAATAACATGCATATAATTAACCGGGTCGGGTTACATACCTTTGGATTCTCGCGAGCACAAGAATCGTTCTTGATTACCTTTGTTCTTGATCAAATCCCTAATTAGGGTTTATGATTGGATCAATGAATAACCCCTTACCTTTTTGTTATTCGATCCAAGATATTAACTATAGTGAGTTAATACCTCGTTCTTGTACACACGTACTATAACTAGACTTAGACTGTAATCTCTAAGAGTGTTGCACTGGTACTTACCTGTGAATTTCGCGTATTGTATGGATTTCCCTAAATCCTTTGTTCAATTTTTGTCAGTTACACTTCAATTCTCTAGTAAATATATGTAAGCTACTCCTTGAGTCTGTTACCGTTTTACAACCCATCTCATTATATTTATGTAACTGTCTTACTGTTATTAACTAAGTGGTTGGTATCCTATGAACTATTTTAGTGTCGTCTTATAAACCTAGTTATCGCGTTATGAACTATTTTACCGCCAGTTTACAAACCGTTTGCTGATAGCTTCTTGTTTATTTTAACACCTTATAAACTGTTTTCGTGTCACCTCATAAATTATTTCGTTCTCATTTAATAACAATGTCGATCTGTCAATTAAATGCGAAAATATGTCGTCAACATCCTTATGAACTAAACTCGCGTCCTTACTTAATAAACCATTACGATGCCACCATATAAACATGTTGGGCTGTTGAGTTAACTCATAACCATTTGTTACCATTAACATTTATTAACCGTCAATCAGTAACTCTACGAAAACTAACTTTGTTACCCGCCCCCATACAACATTTCCCGTTATCTAAACTACATATATCGTGCGTCGATATATAAACACCCGTTTTTCATTACTACAAACTATTTTGGCTGACCTATAATAAACTATAACACGTGTTAAATCGTATAAGAATTTACTTTTTTTTTTACAATAATTTGACGAAATGAGCATTTTATCGTTTGTTCCTAAATTATGCATAGCCTGATCACCTATGGATAATTCAGGAAGGACCATGCTATGCTGGGAGTAGTCACCATAAAATTTTGTCAAATCCTATTTTTTTTTGGGTTTTTGAACGTTGAGGTGGTGTATTTTTTTTTTTTTTATTTTCTTACTTTTTTTTTTATTTGTGTTTTTTTTAATTTTTTTTTTTTTTGTTCTATTTTTTTTTTTTTTTTTGTGGTCTTTTTTCTCCTTACGCTCCATCCTATATTTTTCTCTTCCTCTAAATTGTCCAACGAGATTATATTGTACGTTGGTATTTTATTAATATTTTTGGTGCGTGTTCATGAGTCCGTGCTGATCACGTGTATTTTGAAAATTGTAAGCACATAACTAAGGCAGATTTTCTTCAACCTTAGTATATAGAAACACCATACCTATAAGCCCAGGAACAAATCCTACTTCTTGTAGTCGCGATAATCATGGATTGTAAGAATTTAGAACGTACCGGACTTATCGCCCTAATCGGATTGCAACAAACAAAGAGAACTAAGGAGATTGGGAGGATTGTTATGTATGGTGGGGGGGGGGGGGGGGGGGGGGGGGGGGGGGGTGGAAGGGGGGTGTTCCTCACGCAAATTTGAATTCTCGTATCGACAAAACTTGTGATCATGGCCCTGAAGTTGAAGCAATAGAGTGATGTTTATGCATAGATAATTACTAGTAAATAGAGTTGTTGATAGGATTGGTACGTTGGAGCGGGATAACTTGAGACTCGGAGGCACGTTATGTGTTGAGAGAAAGAGAGTTGACCGACTTCGGCGTAGTACGTCGTGTACACAAAAGGAATTGTAAGACCGAGTTCCTCACCCTGGAGAGCTTTGATATTGTTCGTCAAAAGGAAGGATGGATCCATCAGGATGTACACCGGCAAGCCGAAAATTTAGCAAGCTAATCGTTACCCGTTATCTAGCATAGACGACCTTTTCGATCAACTACGAGTAGATTATAAGCGAGTTACTCTCGAAATTATCCAAAAAACTAGCTACCACCAACTAAAAGTTCATGAGAAGAACTACACGACACACGACCTAGAATTTAGAGAAATAGTGCTTAGGTTTGGACTTCTTGATGTGCTATGTGGAGTCTACATGCAATATGATACTCTTTCAAGACTTTATTACCATTCATACTCGTTGTCTTTTGAAAACCAAATTATGCTTCTGCTATATTTTATTTTTGCTTCCGCAAATGTTTAATTTCCTTTAAATGTTGTAAAACTTATTTATTTTTAAACAATGCAACGAGTCATGATTTTCAAAACGTTCGTTAGTGGTCGTTCTTTTGTGCCTTGTTACTAGGTCCCAATGATGACGTCACGCCCTCGACACGTATCTTTGTCCAGGCCCCGTCTGGTGGTGTGACAGATTCTTGTCTTAAAAAGAGCGGATTAATTTTTGGCGCCGTTGCCGGGGAGGTGTGTGCGATTATCGTGTTTCGTTCGAAGATGTGTTTGAAGACCCTTCCTAGTGAAGTTAATTTTCCCGTTTGTGAATATTTTCTTTTAATTATAAATATAAAACACAAAAATATTTTTCATTTTCTTTTTATCAGTATTAGTATACGATAAATAAAAACAAGAAAAACCAAAAAAATAAAAAAAATAAAAAAAAACATTATCAATAAAAAGAAATAAAAAATCACAAGTTGGTAAAAGAACACCAACAAATAATACCTTTAATTGAGGTATTATCCATAATAAGTTCTCAACTTGAATAAAAAAAAATTAAAATTAAAACTCGCCTTTTGTGTCACTTGCGATATACGGCTCACCTTTGAAAGTTTAACATTTTTAGAGAGCTACCGTGAAGCTTGTTGATTATTAGGTTTAAGTTATTCGATCTCGTTTTGTCCTTTAAAAAAATATGTTGTTTAAAAAACTCGAAAAACCAAAAATAATCATCTTTTAGCCTCTTTCTCATTTAATTCTTATTTTCTCGACCCTCTATTTTAATTCTTCTTTTTATCCCTATAAATTGTTTAATTCTTATGGCGTCATTCGACTATCGTTACGCGATTAAAGAATGCTCGTCTTGTGGAGCTTTGTACACTAGAAACTGTGGTTGTTCAAAAGGGAGTCTTGAAGACAAGATTCTTGTTCCCGTACCCGACTCATCTCAACGACCCCTTAAAATTGAAAATTTTTGTCTCAATTGTGGAGACCCGGTTCATGGTCTATATTGTCGACAATGTGCTCTAATACGAAAGACATTGGAGGAAGTTTTTCAAGACTTCCAAGACACTTCCGAGTCATCCGATGACGATACTAACTTTGTTAATGAAAATCAAGAACCATTCGTTGTCAAACAGGACCCTGGTGAAAATTCCTCGCAAAGTCCTCTACAAATTAACCACAATTGTTGTTACGAGTGTGGTGATTCGTTAGATGATATCTTTTGTCAATGATGTACTTCCAAGTCTTGTGGGAACGGTGCTCATATTGGTTATAATTGTCCACCAAAAGCTCTGATTATCTCTAATCCAGAACAATGCAATCAAACCATTAATGAGCTCCCACAGACTTTGCCAAGTGTTCATCCGACATGCAATTCTGGAGATGAGAATTCATTCACTTATGATTCCAAACCTAATTCTGTTGATGATTCTCCTAACGTTTTCAACCCACCTCCACAACCTTCTATGTATTCTTGTGAATTTTGCGGGAACGATGCTCGTTATGGTCACTATTGTACACTTCAAGTTCCGTTTATCTATCTGGAACCGTGTTACAATCAAGACTTTAATTTCCCGCAAGATTTTCATGATTTTCAACAACAATACGTGCCATACTCTTGTGAGTTATGTGGGAACGATGCCCATCATGGCTATGATTGTCCACCTCAAGTCCTGTTTGTCTACAATCAGGACCCGTGTTTCAATCAAAACATTAATTATTTTCCATAAACTTCACCAAGTTTTCCACAACAATATCCTTGTTGTGAAGATTATGGGAGTCCTTATGAAACTTTTCAATGTCAACCAATGAATGAAGATTATTATGAGCAAGATTCTTGCTATGATCCTAATTCTTTCGGTTTTGACCAATTTCAACCCCTGCAATATACCGTCAATCATCCTATCTTCAATGCTCAAAATGAGTTTCTAAATTCTCAAAATAAGCTTATGGAGCAAATGACATCCATATGTGATATGGTTGGTCAATATTTGCAAAAGAAGGAAGAAGAAAAGCGAATTGCGGAAGAGCAAGCGGCTAAAGATCGATATTGGAAGATTCCCATTTGCTATGATGATGATGAGGACTAAACCATTGCAATCACACCCGTTTCATCAACCAAGGAGCCCGTTAACTCTCTAAGTATGGGGACGAGCATCTTGACACTATTCCGGCAATGAAATCGGACGAAGTAATAAAGTCTAGTGTCGAGAACCTTGTCCCAATCCCAAGTGAGTCCGAGGGTAATTGGTATGTGCTTAATTACACATACCATTTTCAAATAAAAACGGACTTAAATGACTAAAAACGTACCAAAAATACATTGTATTTGTATGTTTTGCATTTGAATTGTGCAGGAACGGATATTTAAAAAGAAAGCCAAAAACAAACAAAGCCAGGCACGGGATGGAAAAGACCAAGTCAAATCAAAGCCAAAGTCAGTCAAAGTCAGAAAGTCAACCCAGACAAAGTCTAAAGTCAACCAAATGAAGAAAATACAACTTAAGGGACCAAAGCTGCCAAACCTCAAGTTGTATTACAAGAGTAAAAGACAAGGGTCGAAATTGCAAACCGGGCAAAGTTTGCAACGAAGTTATAAGAAATGAGGGGCCAAAGCTGTCAACCTACCCAAACTCCATCTTTTCCCGCCCAACAAAACCCAGGTACAACTTGGGGATGTCATCCCATACTTCTACCCTGCAAACCACTCAACACCCTAGATAAATCATTTCAACCACTCCTCTATCAACCCCCCCAGCTGTATAAGTGCCATGTTGGCAATCCCTCACCATTCCCAAGTATTTTCGATGGCTATGATTGACTCCAAAGAAGCACAAGCCGTCTAACCACAGCCGAAACCACCACCACTTTCCCTATTTTTTTTTTCTTGTTGGATGGTTAATTATATTTGTATAAGTTTATGTTGTATTATTTGATTTTAAAGGGTTTTGTTGTTTGTATTGTGTACCAGCCCTGTTCATAAGGGTGCTTGTTTCGCGTTTTAATAGCCTATTTAGGGGTTTGGATCTGATGTTAAGCAGCCATAAGGGTGCGTTTGGTTGTAAGATTGCAGAGATTATGAGCATTTGTTTGGCTGCAAACCACCCAATGGGATGCTTCGTTTGGTTGTTGTTTAGCAACCTTTAGGGTGTGTTTTATGGTTTATTTATTTTGGATTACTTGTGATTTTGTTTAGTTATATATTGCAACAAGAGTTATCTTTACAACACGGGATAGATTGCTTAAGTGGGAAAAACATTGATTTTGGTAAAAATGGAAACGTCGTATAAACGGCAAGGTCATGCCGAAATTTCTAAAAAAAAATTGTGATACTTAGTATTATTTCGTTTAAAACCCTTATTATCTTTGAGAACCGATAAAAGATACTAAGTTTATTAATTTAAAGATATTTTATTTATCATTTACCATTTACCTGACAAATAAACGAAAAACTATTACTTTGCAAACAAGACGATTGTTAACACGTTAATGAAATACCAAACTTAGAAAATAGTAATTCTTATAATTCTCGATTAGTAAATAAAATAATAACTTTTGCACAAACTTTAAAAAAACGTCATTTATCTAATCCGCAACTTCAAAACGCGTGTTTACTTTTCTGTAACAACTCTTTATCAATTTAATAGATGACTTTTGAAAACGTGTCGAATTATATTATTATCATTATTTTTAATCACGTTTCTTATATAATACTTGTAAAGTATTATATACTACGACTTTTCCTTTTGAATGTTTGTCTTTATTATATACTTCACCATATGAATTATATATATTGTTCATTTTTATATGTAATTATATCGGGGGAATTTATTACATACTTTGCGTGTATGTTTTTTCAATTTATTTTAATTAACCAACCACCAAACTCATCCAACTTGAAATCCAAATCCCTTATCAACGAGTCGCGTTGATGTACTCATCCATCGGTAAACCCCAAATTCATCATCCTAAGCTAATAGGATTTAACCGTTAAGTTTAGCTGCATCTTCTTGGTCAAGCCGTTCCGTTTTCCGTTCGTGCTGTTCTTGTTATTTGCATTTATGCTAGCTGCTCTGCAACATCAAGGTGAGTTCATAGCCCCATGTTTTACTTGTTTTATATTTACCTTATTACTTATGGGGTGAGAAACATGTCGTTTACAAACTCGATTACTTCACTGAATTTCAAACTCGTATACGTTGATTACAAACTTGTTACATGATTGATATCACACTCATTTTTACTTATGGATATAAGTACTTTAAGCTTTTACAAAAACGTTGGTTGTTTTTACTGGACACAAGTACTTGCGTGAGATATCCCTGTTTACGTGTTGCCTAAGTTAAGCGTTTAGACCACTACTGCCCGAACTATCATGAACTGTCAATCTCTTGACTGGAGGGAGCCGGTCGAGGGTATAGCGGAGTGAATAAATAGATCTAATGGGGCCTAATTTATCCTTCTGGGTGAAGTAGCGCTCATACCACGGGGGCCCGATAAAACGGATATATGTCATGTCGAACTGGTTCGGTTGTATACTTTGGCTCGGACCACCTGGAAGGAGCGAACAAATACTATATAGGCAATGTTACATGTATCTTTCGTAATTATCTTAGTGTATGAGCTTAGTGCAACGTAAATTCCACCCCATTTTATGTGAAGTTATATCTCCTATAACTGTCATATATGTTTTGAAGTCTTGTGGTCCATACTACTTTGGTTGTACGTTTTGATTACTAAACACTTTTCATAATACTGTGAGTGAAGCTAGTTATTTACTAACATTTTGGATACTGTAAAATTTTTGCTTAAACTATGAAATTCACTTCATTTATGGTTGACGTTTTTAGAATGTTTTCTAGGTGCTTAGCTTTGGAATTCTTGATTGTTCTATGTGGAGTCTCCGTGCACTATGATACTCTTTCAAGACTTTCTTACCATTATACTCTTGTCTTTTGAACAAAACCAAATTATGCTTCTGCTATATTTTATTTTCGCTTCCGCAAATGTTTAATTTCCTTTAAATGTTGTAAAACTTATTTATTTTTAAACAATGCAACGAGTTATGATTTTCAAAACGTCTATTAGTGGTCGTTCTCTTGTGCCTTATGTTCGGATTATGATGACGGCACGCCCTCGGACACATATTCCGTCCAGGCCCCGTCTGGGGGTTTTTCATTGTGGACTGGATTGTATCAGAGCCAAGGTTATAGAGAACCAGGTAGATATCTAGGTAGATATATTAGGTCTCGGTCTTATATACACAGTATGTGATCCTTACGTGCTTTTATGTGTGCGTCGTTCTTTATGCTTTGTACTTGAGATGCTCAATAAAGTCACGCCTCCGGACACGTATTCCGTCTAGGCCCCGTCTGGAGGTGTGACACCGAGAACATTTGACAAAATAATATCTATACCAAAAAGGTTAACAAAATGTTTTCTTAACTTTGTGCTACAAGTTGTTTTGCATGCTTCTTGTACACGATTTTGTCACATTTATGTGTATACCCTTATGTGAAATTTTAAGTCTATGTCAGCCAAAACTAGAACACGTGCAATTGGATTGTCTTCTCTGTTCAGCGTGGATGAGGGTATAGCTGTCTAATAATTTCATATCATAATAATTATTTCATAATTTTCATAATTCATAATTATTATTTTCATAATTCATAATTATTATTTTCATAATTCATAATTATTTTCATAATTCTTATGAAAAAACATGGTGTTAAACACTCGTCTCATACTTATTAGAGTGTCTGCATCGTATTTTCATCCACCACCTTGAAGATTTGTGAGTACGCGTATTGCATCAGAAATTATTAAGTAGGCTAATTTATAATCTCTTTATTTGAAAGGATTGGGACGCCTCTTCATTTAAATAAATAGATTGTATAAATTAGTATATACTTATTCATTTATTCGACTTATTTCATTCCCTTTACCCCGTTCGATTTTGAAGTAAATACCGACGACAAGACAGGGAATGAGTTCCACGAGGATCAAGTGTATTGTAACCCAACGAATTGCTAATGCTATCGAAGCTAATACTGTTTATGAGGAAAGAATCCACATGGCTCTCGACTAAATAAATTAGGTCGTATGTTAGGAAACCAGGGTAGTAAGGAATGCCAACAACAAAATAAACGACAAAAGGCCGTGAGAGCTTACATTGCTAAACCAAATTTCAAAGACACATAAGTAGCAAAAATTTCCCTTCCACAACAAATGAAAGTTGCACCACACTGGACCATGCACTGTGAAGTGCAATAACTACAAGACTGTTAGCTGTGTGAGTAGGAATTATAGGACACCCGTTTCGACATTCAACTTAGAGGCCACAGTGGAAAATTAGAAATCTGAACCGTGTGAACCGTATTTAGGAGGTTAAAACTCGTTGGAGCTCTAACACCGTCAAAGATAACATTGATGTTTAAGGAAAGATTTTTCCCTATTTAGTGAAACCAAAGTAGACTCAGACTGAAATCTCTAAGAGTGATGCACTAGTATTTACCTGTGAATTTCGTGTATTGTGTGGATTTCCTAAAAATTCTTTGTTCAATTTGTGTCATAAAAAAAAAAAATATGTCAGTTACACTTCAAATCTCTAGTAAATATTTGTAAGCTACTCCTTGAGTCTGTTACCGTCTTACAACCATTTTACTATTATGTAAACTGTCTTATTGTTATTAACTAAACTGGATGGTATTCTATGAACTAT
>BQNB010033676.1:0-25179 GCA_026074375.1 Tanacetum coccineum | reverse complement strand
TTATGAAACTTTAACAAGAGTATATTTAGGATCATATGAACATTATAAGGGTATAGTAGCAGAAGTAGAACATTCAAAAATTGGGTTTGAGCTTCAAGGAGCAAAAATGGTGGAAATGGGTCATTTCGGGTAGTATTTCCACTTGTACGCCTTGTATCTTGTTCCCGGGGCTTCAAATCTTCAAAGCTTCACTTGATTGATCTTATTAGATGATCCTAGGATCATATGTAGCAGAGAATAGTTGCTCACTTGGGTTATAGAAAGAGGAACGTGGGTGCGAGTTGGAATGAAGGATATGAGGTCCTATTTATACTTTAAATCACCAAGGGTGCTAAGCAAGCTTCAAGGTATGATGTTGGACATGTGTACCATATATCTACTGATGTGGGAGGTATAGGTGGTGAGTTATACAAGCTAGAATAATAGAGTGAAGTGTTGGATGGCCTAGAAGCTTGTCGCGGCTGTTGTGGTTAAAAGGGAGGAGATGTGGCTTTGATTTTGGCCATGTGAAGGTTTAAGCAGGTGGGTAAGCTGCTTATGAGTGCCTAGAAGCTGGTCATGGAGGTGCTTGCACATGGGTGGTGATTAAATGGGTCAAAATTTGAAGGAATTGGGTCGCGGGTCATGTAATGGTTCGGTTAGGGTTTTCTTTGGTTTTCCAAGCTTATAATTCTTGCACATTGTTGTTATAAGCGTGGATTAATGATTTCAAGGCTTGTAATATGAGTTATTATTAGAATTTGATAAATGGTTTGGTTTAAAATGGGTCGAAAATGAATGAAATATGTCGCGGGTTCAATTAGGGCATATTAGGGCACGTATAGGTTTATTTAGGGTTTTCAAGCTTCCAATTCTTGTACATTGCTAATTTAATGATTGATAAATGTCCAGAAGACTCATATTAAGTGTTATTAGCAGGAATCCATAAGTGGTTTGGATTTAAAATAGGTAAAAAGATATAAAATAGGTTATAAAAATGAACATATTAAACGGGTACGAATGTTCATTTAGGGCACCAATTTGACGGGTTCTTGGTTTAATTCGTTGTTTAATGGTAATGATATGATGAAATGATGATTGGAATACAATTTATTATGGTTGTAATATAGAGTATTATCACTCATTTGAGTGTTGGTTTTGGTTTTTGACGTAAAAATCAAAGAAACGAGTCATGTTTCAGAAGAAACTAGCTCGGTTTTAAGGTTTATGACTTTTGAAATTAGGGTTTTGAGTGTCATATGATGTATGAAAGCTTCATGATAGATTATTAGGGTTTACACAGTGTTTAATGAGTGTAGTATAGCCTTGTACACAAGAGTGATGGTGAAGAAAGTATAATGAATAAAACGTGGTAAAAAGGCACTCTATTTTAGAGATCATTGCTTAAGCGTAATTGTAAATTGTGTTTTTATAGGGACTTGTACTTGACTTGGAGGGGCGTTTATTTTTCAATTAATATTTGCAGATGTTATATTTCTTGTACATATGCTTTAGTTGTTTGTACATTACCTTTAGATTTGAACCCGTTCACGGAATTTTGTTTAGAGGTATAACGTTAACAGTTTAAAGCAAGTTTTCGATTTAACGTTGCGAAATGGTAACCATGATAGAATAATGTACTTTGTAATAGGATTGTTTGATATTGACCTTGACATATTATGATGTTTGTTTGAACATATATGAAGATAAACATTAGATTAGATAGGTTTCGTGAGCTCGTCTTTATAGTTATGTAAGTCTAAATGCTACTGAGATGTTGACAAAGGCAATGTATTGTAATTAAGAAAAAAAATTTTCCCCGTATAATTGTGATCCTAGTAAAAATAGGTTTTGCATTTGTTGAAAATTTTAGGGTTGTTATACTTCCAAATTAGCTTAATTTAATTCATTAGCACTTCGTCAAATATCTCCACCTTTTTATTTTTGATGTTCACCAACCATGAAAAAATATCCAAGTTATATAAAACAATATCTCACAAAATACCACACACACTCACAAATAGAAAAAAAGATAAGGTTATGCTGATGGGAGAGGTGGGGGTCTTTTATGGTGTTGACACGTGATGGAGGATGATAAGAGTGACATATCACCCTCCATAAAAACCAACCAGGGAAGAGGCCGATTTGAAATGAGCTTACAAGCTTATGTTATTTCAAAACGTAATGCATGAAACAGTGTTTGAATTAGCTTATATTGTTTCAAAATTCAATAGGCTTACCAGTGTTTGGCACTTTCGGCTTATGAAGGTAAGATGACTAAAGTGACATGTTTGAAAATTAATGATATTTTGTGTGCTTAGAGTGTAAAGTTTATCCTTTATCACTTATAAGCATATATTGTATACGACTGCATAAAAGACAAGTTTTAGCCATTACTATGTGTATATGTTGTAATAATGGATACCTACGATAGTTTTTGCACTAGTAAATGAGAAATTTATCAAAGTGTCGCTCTAAGAAATATTGGTTTATTAACACTTGATAATATATAAAAATTGATTACATTAGTAAATGTGGAGAAAAGTTTATTAAACAATACACTTTTTAACACTTATAATTGTATTAAACAAATTCACACTTTAAGTATTAAGAAATTCAAAAAATGTTCACACTTATTAGTTTGAAAGTTATTTGTAACACGAACCCTTTACTCAAAAAAAAAGTTATTTGTCACATGAGTGTAAAGAAACTGAGTGTTACAATTAATTTCCACTTAAAAATGTGAAATTTTTTTTTGATAAAATGATAAGCGTGAATATATTATTTTACAATATTTTTCCACGTTACAAATGTAGAGTAATTTACGCATTTTTAAGTGTTAATAAACTAATAATAATTTTATATACTTTTGAAAAGTGTAAAAATAGAAGTGTATAAGAGCATCCACGATGGTTAAACCTTTAAAAGGTTTATAACATTTACATGTCACACAGTATTATCAATGCATAAGCCCTTTCAAATTTTAAACTTATTTTCACTATAATAAACTAGATTAAAACTTTATAAAATGTATTAAACATTAAATGAGTTGCTCACATTTGCTTGTGATGAAAAAGTTTATAATCTTGAACTTATTTCATTCCATGTCACTATAAATCTCACTCCACTTTGATCCAAAAATTTATAAACATTTTCATTTTTTATAAACCTTTTGTCTCATAGTGGATGCCGTAAGTAATGAATATATAGAGGGTCTCTTATTTACATTCATATCCTTACTAAAGTTCAATTTTACATCAATGTCCTTCTCACTTTTGTAATTACGTTAATATCCCTCCCAAACTTTTGACATCAATATCCTTCTCAACTTTTATAATTACATCAATATCCTTCTCAAACTTAAAAATTCTCATGTATATCCAAAAATCAACACGTTATTTATCACTCGAGGCCAATAGTATATATATATTAACACATAAATATATATGAACAATATGTTCTTTCATACCTATATTCAGGCTTTTGTAATTATATTATCATGTTTTTTAATCAGTCAAGACCAAAAAGTATATATGAATAATGTAATTATAAACAATCTAAACGAATAAAAGACAAATAAGAGATAAATAATAGTTTTAGAATTTAAAATCAATATAATTATGATTTATTTGATTTCTAAATATATATGAGAATTTAAAAGTTTGGGAAAGATATTGAAGTAATCACAAATGTTTAAGAAAGACATTGATGAAATTACAAAGATGAGAATAATATTTATGTAATATTAAACTTTAAGAAGTATATACACGAGGCGTGGTTACACCCGTGCGTTGCACCGGACTTGTTTTGTGGAAAATTGGACTTTTACTTATGTGAAGGGAGTTTGGGGATGAATCGGTTATGGGTGTTTTCTTGTTTTAGGTTCTATTTTTTCTCTTGACTGCATCGAGCCTACAACAATAAAAATATTAGTTACCTTCTTGTTGTATGCAGGCATTCATTTATGTCTCTTTAAACAAATTACCAATCTGATGTTGAACTCTAGCACGAATACTACTAAACGTCATATACCTATGAGAATTACATAAAACGTATTATTTTATGGATATCATGAATAAATCAGAATTAAACATGTTTGACTGAACATACCAAAGTTAAGATACTTTTCCGACTAATCTGATGTGAATAACTTCCATTGCTTCAGCTGCATCAAACACACGGTAGGGGCGATCCCACCTTCATTCACTTAATCAACAAATGGTGCATTTGGTGCTCGAATCTATTTCATGTAAAGCCATGTATCTGACTCAAAATAAGACATACGTCAATCCCCTGCAGATCATCAACATAAAACTTTTCTTAATAAAAGAACTTGATATTAATAGAATTTTTTTTTGATTAAATGGTATTCACATATGACTTTGAAAAATAAAACACAGAAAGGGATGTATATATAAAGCAGAAATAAGCAATTCCATGAAACCCCTATAAGCAAAAAATAAATAAAACCTACAATTTTGCAGTTTATGCTGATATTGTGGCTCCAAGGGTAACTTTTTCCTTCTACTTTTCTCATTGAATGACTTGCTCGTCACCATAGACACCGGCTCGCTTCTAATTCGGGTTCCACATTACAGAGTAGTTGGTCCTTTTTTCTAAACCAAAACCCACATTTTGAATTTTTTAACCTGAGACTCGCATTATATAAAACTCATTGACTTTAATAAAATGCCTCGTTTCGTCCAAGTGTGAATTCATTTGGCTCGGATTTGCATGTGCATAACTGGATAAAAGTGTATGCGAACCCATCATGGCTGCAACCAACTTTCTAGCGTGATGCCCACCAAGATACGGGTTGCTTACACCCATCATGGCACACAGGCGTGGGTAAGATACGTACTGCAAAAAAGTAAAGCATCATCATCGCCTAGGACTGTCCATATGTTGTCGTGTAATGTGATGAGTTTCAGTATAGTAAAATTCAGATCGTAGTTCCTTAAAAATAGGTGATTGATTCATTTTTGGCTCACGTTCACGAATAGCATCACAAAAAGTAAAGCAACATCATCGCCCGGTCAAACAAACAACAGGTGCACGAAGAACGTAAGCCAAGAATACAACTAATCAGTAGCCGAAGTCCACTGTCAATTTGAAAACAACATAAAATGTCGTCATTTTAAACAACTTTTGGAATGTAAACTGACAGCATAGCTGCACATGGTCAGACCGGAAAGACCACCATGGCTGCGTTAGTGTAAATGCCCCGCCAAGATATGGCATTTCTCATAGTCCGAAAAGTGTGTTGTGGGCTAAAAAAATATGCACTCGTAATGGCTGCAACCTCAACAGGTTACCCCGCCAATATACGGGTATTCTTTTCAAAATATAGTAATCTTTGCCAAAAAATACCCACCGCCTCTAATCATGTACTTTTAGCCACTAAGTACAGCAGTACGGTTTCTTAGCCATTGTATATTATAGCTGATGTATTTGACAGGCACATATTCAAGCCCCATATACCATCAGCAACACCTCTTGGAAAAAGATAACAACAACTATGAACCCACCTCACTTTTGACTATATTTTTAATAATCACAAACAGCTCATAATACATATGCATATCATTCGCAAAGGATGCAACAATTGGGGGTTTTATAGCATCTAACAATCGGGGGTTTTATCTTTTAAGTCAAATTAAACAACATTATATTACATTAACGAATGAGTTGTGTACTTACAGGTCACTTGAAACCTCCATGTTCCAAATCGATCAATGTCGCGTGGCCGTTTATCATCATACTCCTAATCCCCATTACACAAAAAGTGGCTAACCTATTAAATTCAGTCAGGTGTGCCCCCTAGAACGCCCCGCGTTGGAGATTAGTGTATCCCCGATAACCCCCACCCTCTTTTGTTTAGTGAATAGAACCTGGCAAGAACGGGGCGCACTGCCACGTGGATCTCTAGATGTGTTTTTTGGGCAACATTAAATATCAGGGAGGCTTTTGATTTTATGGATAAAAATCTTTTGTTTTGAATCATTAATACAACACATTAAATATAGGAAAACTCAATCCTATATTATAAAAGGCATGCAGACCCGTGCGATGCACACGGGTTGTATCAGCTTGCTTTTCGCATGATGCACGTATAATGGATACTTGCTTAATGATTTTGGAAATGTTGATGCCTTGGTATGATGGGTTATTGCCAAGGTAACAGTATGCCGGTATTCGAGATTGATGTGAAGGGGTGCTCATTGTATGAAGCGGTCGTTTGGGTATCGATAGCTTAGTTGGCTATGGTAAATTGTATCTTGTGTATTCTAAAGCCTAAAGTTTAAAGCCTAAAGCCTAAAGCCTAAAGCCTAAAGCCTAAAGCCTAATTTCGAAATTTTGAGTTCCCTTTCATGGGGATCCCTAATTTCGACCAAAAGAGAATACCGAACACTGTTCGAATGGACCGAAATTCCGGGTTCCCTTTCATGGGGATCCCTAATTTTGACCAAGAGAGAAGAGAGGACTTATCTACAACAACAAAGAAAACAATAGTTCTAAAGCCTAAAGCCTAAAGCTTAAAGCCTAAACCCTAAAGCCTAAAGTCTAAACAATGTACTGAAATTTCGGGTTCCCTTTCATGGGGATCCCTAATTTCGATCAAAAGAGAATATCGAACACTGTTCGAATGGACCAAATTCTGGTAGTTCACCATTCTGGGGTATCCTAATTTCGATCCAAAGAAGGAGAAGAGAGGAGATGTTGTGGGATGCAAAATGAGGTTTAGGGCCCCCTATTTATTAGTGTTAGTGATTAGGGTTAGCTTAGGAAAAAGCTGCCTAATCTTGACACAAAAATGGTCCCATCCCTCATTAATATTTTGACACAACTGTCCTCCCTCATTAATACTGCTGCATCTTTTTAAATGATAAAAAACTCTACCATATTTTTCGGTATTAATCATGGAAGCATGGGGTTATCCTCAAGATGCTGATAGAGTATGAAGTAGGGTTTTTGTCTTATGACTCTTCTAAGTGAGACAAATCATTTAAAGATACAGTCCCATTAAATTTAGGGGCTGAATCTTTTATAAGGATAGATAAGATGTAATTCTCCCCTTATTTTAATGTTCCAACAATAATATTGAAGCCACGTTTCATACCTTATTTTTTATTTCAAAAACAATATTGAAACAACGCAACCACCACCGAATGACTTAGTGGTAACATATCAAACGTTTTCATAAGACCCGACCGGTTGAACCGGGAATTGGTCGGGAGGTCGGGCCGGATGTAAACCGTTCTTTGGCTGTTTCGGAACCGGATTAAACCGGTGGTTTTCTTACGACCCGGGTTGACCCGGTTTTTTTAACCCGGCCGGGTCAGACTTATGCTTCTATTCTTTTTAAAATAATGTAAATCTTTTATAATCCCTAACTACCCCACGTCATTCACAACCCATTCATCTCCCCACCATACCTTTTGGCTTTTCACTTCCCTCTCAAACCCCTTAACTTTCTTTTGGCATCGTCCGGGTAAGTGTAAATTTTGCATCTTACTGCTAAATTTATTATAACGTTATTATGATATATATTTTATTTGCTAACCATTTCTTTTTTAATGAGTGGTGGAGACTATTTGCTGGAAAATATCCCAAAATACAAGAATTTGCTATTAAAATATTAAGTCAAACCGCATCTTCTTCGGGCTGTGAACGTAACTGGAGTGTCTTCGAAAGGATTCACACGAAAAGGAGAAATAGGTTGGAACATAAAAGACTTAATGATCTTGTATATGTTCACTACAACTTGCGGTTACAAAACAGGTATTATATATATTTGAATACAGTGTTTATGTATTTTTGATGTAACCTCTTTTTTACATATTATCATTATCGATGAATGTTTTTCTAGGCTTAAGGTTGATAAGAGGTCTTACGATCCGATTGATTATGAATGTATTGATGATACGGATTTTTGGGTTGTTGAAGAACAACCACAAGGAGAACTTGATTATGATCAATTAGAGACTATGCTTGATGACCAAGATGAAGAACCGCCTTCCCAAATGCAAGGTTAGATTTTTACATATATAATTAATGACGTGTTTTTAGTTTATTATTAGTCTAAGACCTGCTCATTTGATATTGTAGAAAACATAAGTGGTTACCATCTTGTTGATGAGGATGAGCATGATAGTGAATTTCGTCTACTAAGTGATAGTGAACTTGAAGCATATAATACGCCAATGTCTCAGTAGCAAGGTAAAACAAGGTATTTATATACAAAATTTTATGATATTTGGATTGAGAAGTGATGTATTCAAGTTTTTTTTGTATTGTAGGAAATGGAAGTGATGTGGCAATTGAGCCACCCCCCCCCCCGCCTCGATGCTCACCCTCCCCCACAGTTTCTCCTCCTTTTCGCCCTATGCCTCCCCATCCCGCGAAAATGGTCCTGCCCTCGCCCCGCTGCCTCCGTCCTCCGCTTCAATCGACCCTCCCCGCTACCTCGACCTCCCTCGCGATCCCCCACCTCGACTATTAAATCTGGTTATTTATCTATGACTTAGTGGAAACCTCTCGCCGCCTTTTGTCAATGTTTAACCCGATTTGTCTATGCCTCATTGAAGTTTTGGGACTTATGTCTTTTTGTCAGATTGTATGTGTTGTGATGTTGTTTTGAATATTGCTACTTGATCATTTTTGGTATTGGATTTTAAATGTTTTAGACTTGTGCAGTAGCTATATATATAGCTATTTTTTCTTCTTCTTCATAGAACCGGTTTGACCCGGCGGTTGAACCGGTAAACCGGTGACTTGACCGGGTCGATTAAAAAACCGGGTTTTAAAACATTGTGTATAGGTAAAAAAAATAACCATTTCCAAATAATAATAACAGAGGAAACACGTTTACCTGTATCGAAGCAATGCTTTCATAACTATGTCAACTAACCTTTTGAATTTCTTAAATTCTAATCACCTGAACTTATTAGAGGGCACGATGCAGTTACATATAACATGTTATAGGTGCCAAAATGAGCAGCCATGACTCCCCTGTAATTATCGTACTGCACCACCCTTTTTTTGTGTGAATTTATTTATTTATTTCATTATTTTTCTTTCATTTTCATTGTGTCCCATGGATTTCCTCAAACACACAACCATTCATCATGTCAATTTTAATGATCGTGTTTAGACATCTAAACAAAAGAGCCATTATCCCTATTAATTGGCACTACAACAAAAACAGGCTCTGGTGACCAAAATCTCCAGTGACCACTAAAAGTGGTCATTATAAGTTGACTACACGACAAAAAAATCCACTTTGATAGCCCGCGGTTTGACCAACACTTCTAATGACCACAACTTAGCTTCTAACGACCACATGTGGCCACTAGAGTTTTAGTACACGACCACTCAAAACTTGAAAAAATCAAACTTTGACCATAATCTATAATGACCACATGTGGTCGCTAGAAGCTAAACGACCACTTGCAAAATAGTCAAAAGAGATTTAAACTTTTGACCCCAACTTCTAGTGACCACATGTGGTCGTTACACATTAGACGACCACCTACGAAAAAGAGTAGGCTGAAAATCTATCCTCTCCAATGGCGGGAAGTTTTGGCACCAAACTTTTAGCGACCACATGTGGTCGTTAGAAATTACATTGTGGTCGTTAGAAGTTTTGGTCAAAAGAAAACTCTTATCTTTTTTTTTCACAAACGATTTCTATAAATTATAAATATTATAAATTTACTATAAATGATTTAAAAATTGTTACGTTTGGTTTTGTAAATGCTTTTGAACTATGTCGTTGAATTGTTAGAACAATGCTTTTGAACTATTTATGTGATTTATGTTTATGTTATGTTATATTTCTGTTTGTATTGGTTTGCGTTAAAATTCTTGAAATTTAGGTGCGGAAATGGGTCGGAATGACCTGGAAATGTGGTCGTGTGCAGGCTAACTGTGGTCGTTACAGTGTCTAGAACCAAATATGCTACACAACCGCACCAACCATACTCTCCAACCTGTAGTGACCACATGTGGTCTCTACAGGTGCATGTTCTGACACCTAAATTTCAAGTCTATAGTGACCACATGTGGTTTCGGATACAACGAGTCCGTGGAAGCCGAAGACTACCTTCATGAAACCACATTGGTCTTCGGTGTCAATAGCCAAGTAGACATCACCATCAGATTCCACTTTGGCAATCACTACCTAAACGGCTTTTTTGGGTTTCTTATCATTATTACCTTTACCTTTCTCTTTCAACTTTGTTCTTTAATTTGTAACAATCAGAGACAATGTGACCAAGTTTCTTGCAATATTTGCAACTCTTGTTTGAAAATTTTCCACGAGATTTTGATTGATGTTTTTTTTATTGCTACTCTCACCTCGGTCAGAACTTCTGCCTCTTGCAACCAGCCCTTCACCACTTTCTGGCTCCACATCATCGTACAACAAAGCAGATTTAACATCATCAAACGATAGTGTTTCTCGTTTGCCATATATCATAATTTCTTTAAAGTGTTTGTAAGAAGCAGGTAAAGAGATGACAAGTAATATTGCTTTGTATTCATCGTCAATGTCTACATCTAGATTCTGGAAATCAATGAGAATAATATTAAATTCTTCAAGATGGTCTTGAACAGATGTTCCCAGTTTCATACGAAAAGTGTAAAGACGGTCCTTCAAGTGAAGCTTATTCGCAAGACTCTTTGTCATGTAAACTGATTCTAACTTGAGCCATAAAAGAGACGCAGTGGTCTCATGTATAACCTCCCGAATAACTTCTCGAGTTAGAAACAATTGGATCGTAGCTAAAGCCTTCTCATCTAATTCAAGTCAGTCTTCATCTGATATACTTTGTGGCTAGTGTGCTATACCCCTAAGGCCTTCTTGTACCTATGATGCATTAATACCACTTGCATATGAACTTTCCATATAGCAAAACTAATCTTGCCATCAAAGTTATCGATATCAAATTTGGTGACCATTGTAACACAGCTCCTGATACCACCCCACTACAACATTTACCACTATCCCCAGCGACATTTCCACGCTTTCCCGGGCGACATGTCGCTGGGGATACTTATCCCGGGCGACATGTCGCCCGGGATAATTTGAAGGGGAAAGCTCGCCAGGGATTCTTTCTCGGGCGACTTTCCCGAGCGACTTGGTGGGACCCACACGTTTTCAGTCAAACTTATATGTGCCACGGTGGATATGTATCCCGGGCGACATGTCGCCCGGGAAGATTGAAACAAAAAATTTATAATTAATCCCGGGCGACATGTCGCCCGGGAAAAAAGAAACTAAAAATCATTTCATCACTATCCCGGGCGACATGTCGCCCGGGAAAGAAAAAAATAAAATAATTTTTACTTATCCCGGGCGACATGTCGCCCGGGATTAATTATAAATTATTTTTTGTTTCCATCTTCCCGGGCGACATGTCGCCCGGGAAAGGAAAAAATAAAATAATTTTTACTTATCCCGGGCGACATGTCGCCCGGGATTAATTATAAATTTTTTTTGTTTCAATCTTCCCGGGCGACATGTCGCCCGGGATATGTCTGCAAATTTTTTTTTTGGCAGCCTGCACAGCAGCTATTTTCCAGATTTTTTTCCGGAATTTTTCCGGAAAAAAATCTACCAAACATCAAACCTGTATAAACCAATATAGACTCTATCCAAATACATCACAACTTGTACCAAAACACAATACAATATAACGGATCAACGCATTTGATCTAATAAAGCTAAATCGTCCAAAATCCTAATAAACACAATATAGTCTACAAAACGGGGCTTACTATTCACAAACCTTGAATTATCCGCAAGTTACAAATCAATATTCAACTAGATAGGGAGACAAATGTTTACATAAAGGTCGCCAAGATCAACGTAAAGAAACAAAATAGCATACTAACCAATATATAACATCTCTAACTATCGCCATCCTCCTCGTCCTCCTCGTCCTCGCCGCCGTCCTCATCGTCGGCTATCTCATCATCCCCGCACCCGCCACTCCCGCTACCGAACTCAGGTGTTGACTCATACTGTCTCAGCATCTGTGAAAACTTGTCGTCACTTCTAAAAAGCTTCATCATCAAGTTCACCTGTTTGGTTAGGTACTTGTTCTTGGAAGACTGCATGGAGTTTAAACCGGAGAGGTGGATTGCTAAAGGAGGAGGAATCAAACATGAGCCATCTTACAAGTTCTCGACATTCGGTGCTGGACCGCGATCTTGCTTGGGTAAAGACATGTCTTTCTCTCAATTAAAAATAGTGATAGCCACGATCATATATCGTTACCACATCGAGCTAGTGGAAGGTCATCCTGTGGTTCCAAAAGACTCTATGGCACTTCAGATGAAGGATGGTCTCAAGGTGAGACTGACCAAAAGAAGAATTTAAAGTGAACTAAGCATTTCATGATCAAGTCCTCATGTGCATTCATGCAGGACATGCAATAAAAGGTAATAGTATTATGTTTGGACAAGGATTTTGATGGTTGACTGTTTCAATATGACATCCTCGTTTTTTCCTATTTCTAGATAAGTTTGAGTAATTGAAGTTGTTAAGGTGGTGGCATTATCATTAGCAGATCATGGGCATGTGAGAATGTCCCTTATCATTTAATTACTAGCATTTTTCAGTTATTTTCAGTACTTTTTAAACCTATGTATTTCTGTACTTTATGAATGAAGAAAAGTATTTTCCTTTCTTTCTTAATTGCATGCAGTTGCCTTGGTTACATGGAAATATGAATGCAATGCATAAATATAAGTGAATGAATTATGAATTGGATAAGTTGTTCTAAATGACTTGGAATGCAATGTATGATCTAAGGACTTAATTTGTGTGGTTGATACAATCTGCAAGAGTGAAGATATATAAAGTGTATCTCCACATATTAAAATTCATTATATGTAGTGTTGGATTTTTACATCTTTTAACCACTAAATACACGAGTATGCAGCGGAAGATTAAACACGTATAGAACTTATAATTAACAAGGGTTCAAGAACACATGTACCTTTTAGCAAGAAACGTTACACCACTTAATAGTAAACGTTACACCGGTCTTGAATATACGCGTATGTATAACACCACACGTAACCACTAGGATCAAAAGATAATCCCTCTAAGTTTACACACACAATACGTTCTTAGCAAACAATGTGTATGCTAGTACTAGTAGTGTTTTAACCAAACGATCACTTCGTCTTTGAATCTATCAACACATGAATCAAAACTACCTAGGTGGTAGTATTCGATTGACAAAACGAAACCCTAAGGGGTGTTCATTCGATCGCACTTCACCGAGAAACAAAACCAAAAAACCCTTTGAGGGTTTGTAGAACCGGTCGCACCAAGGAGAAAAGCACAAAAGGATTTTTAGGGTTTGGATTTCAAGTATGAGCAATGATGAGAACCAAGACCTCTCTCTCTATATATATACCCTTATGACTTGGCTTGCAAGTCAAGCTCTCCCACCTCCTCAAGAAGAGGTGTTCGGCTGGATTAAGGAAAAGGGGCAAACCCCAACTTTTTCTTTTCCCGGTTTTGCATATTAGTCCCTTTAACTTTTAATCGACTAATATTAATCCTCGTAAAACATTTAAAGATCGTTTGTTAAATCACTAATTAACATATTACTTTAATATATTAAAACGTTGTTCTACATATTAACGTGTGTGTCCCCTTAGGCTCAAACCGTCATTTATAATTTTATTTTGTTTTATTCAACAGCTGCCCACTTGGACATGTATATAATTATATAATAAAATTGGTAAGTGTTAGCAGCACAGCCATTGCTCCCAGATACAATCCGAGTATGGTTTCTCAAATCACGAACAAATAATTTTATAAATTCTACATTTACAATCCCTTTGTTTCCGATACCGTGTTAAAAATGGATATGGATCAAGGTCATTCCATTATTTAACGATTATGTTTCTTATATATGTAACTAATCAAGATTACCGACAATCAATAAGACACATCTACATGAGTTTTCGGGTACGACCATACACACATCTGATTAATTCTATGAGGGGCCCAGTGGCATCATTCTTCAACCTTTGAAGGAACAAATTCTTTATTGACTACAAGTGTCATGTCACCATGCTTCATAATCACTTCTGAAATAATCCTTATTAGCTACCTTATTCAGGATAACTAGAACCAGATCAAGAAGGATAATCCACACATGCAAGACCTACTTGCATCTCAAGTCTAAGGATTTTGTAAATAAAATCACTTACAAGATTTACTTAATGACGACGATCCATAAAGTAATATTCTTGTTAGTTGGGGAAATCCAATATTCATCTTATGAATATCATGTGAGTTTGGTGGACTCATCCTTAATATCTACAATATCACCAATCACTCAGAATTGTCTTAGTTTAACAACATTCCCACATTGTTAATCGACAACGGATTAATTTAGAATAATGAAAATATTATTCATGGATTAAACATGCAAATATAGGACACAATTTAAGATATAAAATAACAAAAATACCAAGTATCATTATCATAAAATAAATTGTTCAAACATCCCTTATCCAAATACTAAACACAGATCTACATGAAACTACTAGCTAAACGAAGTCCCATGCTCCTAGCATGTTGAGTAAGCTTTCCATTTGGTAAAGCCTTCGTAAAAGGATCAGCCAGATTGTCATCTGTGTGAACTTTAAGGAGTTTTATTTCGCCCAGTGCAATACTCTCGCGAACATAATGATATCTCCTATGGTAGTGTCTGGCGCCCCTCTGAACCCCCGGTTCGTTAGCGAAATGTAGTGCGGCTGAATTATCGCAAAACATTTTAATAGGTTCGTTTATTGTTGGTACGATACCAAGCCCTGAAATAAACTTCCTAATCCAAACAGCTTCCATCGCAGCTTCTGAAGCAGCTATGTATTCAGCTTCTGTAGCAGACATTGCAGTAGTACTTTGCTTGGAACTTTTCCAGTCCACTGCGCCTCCATTCAAAATGAAAACATATCCTGTCTGAGATTTTGTATCATCTCTATCAGTCTCAAATCCAGCATCGCAATAGCACTCAACTCGAAGTTCAGCTTCCGGATTTCCACCATAAACCAAAAACATATCTTTAGTATTCCTTAAATACTTAAGAATGGTTTTCACAGCAGTCCAGTGAGGTTCACCAGGATTCTGTTGAAAACGGCTTGTTATATTTTGCGCGAACGCAACATCAGGTCTAGTGCATCTCACTGCATACATAATGGAACCCACAGCCGAAGCATAAGGTACATTTTGCATACGCTTCACCTCTTCAGGTGTTGAAGCACCTTGTGTTTTGTTCAAGTCAAGTCTTTCTTGCATGGGGATGTGACCACGCTTGGAATTATCCATCCTATATCTCTTCAAGATCTTATCCATGTAAGCACTTTGACTAAGTCCAATCAATCGCTTCGACCTATCTCTATAGATTTTGATTCCAAGAATAAATGCTGCTTCCCCTAAATCTTTCATAGCGAAACACTTTCCAAGATAATCCTTTACACTTTGTAAACTTGGAATGTGATTTCCCATGATTATTATGTCATCGACATATAAGATGAGGAATGTAACATTACTCCCACTAGCCTTTTGATATACACATGGCTCATCAAGATTTTGAGTAAATCCAAACCTTTTGATTTCCTCATCAAATCTTTTATTCCAGCTTCTTGATGCTTGCTTAAGACCATAAATGGATCTTTGAAGCTTGCATACTTTTCTGGGATGTTTAGGATCAACAAAACCTTCAGGTTGTACCATATAAATGTCTTCATCAAGATGACCATTTAAGAAGGCAGTTTTGACATCCATTTGCCATATCTCATAATCATAGAACGCCGCTATAGATATGAGAATCCTAATAGCCCTAATGTCAGCGACGGGTGAGAACGTTTCTTCATAATCAACCCCGTAGAGTTGAGTATAACCCTTTGCTACAAGACGAGCTTTATAGGTGTGTACATTGCCATCCATGTCAGTCTTTATCTTAAAAAGCCACTTACTCCCTACAGTCTTACAATTAGGAGGAAGATCGACCAAGACCCATACCATATTATCTATCATGGATTGCATTTCCGCATTCATAGCATCGATCCACTTGTCAGACTCTGAATCTAACATAGCAGCTTTATAGCTAGTGGGTTCATTAAGATCCCCTAGACTATGCTCCTCCACCTCTACATTTAGACATAAGCGTTCTGGAGCTCGATGTGTCCTTTCGGATCTACGAATCGGAATCACTTCCTCTTGAGGTGGTTCGAAACCTTCAACCTCCATAGGAGTTTTGCTAGTGATTTAAGGTGATGTAACTTCATCTTGAATTTCTTCAAGGTCTATGGCCCTCCCACTGACTTTTTTTTTTTTTTAAAAAAAAATAAGTTATGGATTTTCTCAATAGAACTCAGACATACCTTGCAACAACAATTTTGTTTTCAGGAGTGACAAGTAAAAAATAGTAACCCATCGTTTCTTTGGGTATCTATAAAGATACACTTACAGATCGTTTGTTTGAGTTTGCCAGGGTATCCCGCTTCAAAGCGCCTCACAACCCCAGATCTTTAAGTAGACATAGTATGAACTGTTTCCATACCATAGTTCATATGGTGTCTTATCATCCTTCTTGGTTGGAATCATTTTTAGAATGCGTGCAGCAGACTCTAGAGCATAATCTCAAAAGGATAACTACAGAATTGTAAGATTCATCATAGATCGAACCATGTCTAACAAAGTACGATTTCTATCTTTAGACTGGGCCGCGTTTTATTTTGGTGCTCCCCTTTATTTTTGATAGCTGATTGTCATATATTCTTATGACGTGTATGAGAAAGTGTAAGCTGCCTGGACATTCCATAAGCTTTTCAGTAATCTTTATATCTTGGCTTATTATTCGCACCACCCGATCTGATCGAAGTGCTTGTTTTTCTTCCCAAGTTTGATTTTTTTCACTTCTTTTCCTTAAACACTTTGATTGTTTCAAATGATGTCATGTTTATGTTTAAGGAGATAAACATAACCATAACGACTATAACCATCCGTGAATGTAATGAAGTAGTTAACATCTTGTCTTGACACATGTCTAAGTGGACCCCACACACCAGTATGTATTATTCCAAGAAGATCATTCTCCCTTTTCGGGACGATGTGGAAACGATTTCCTTGTCATCTTCCCCGATAAACAAGATACGCATTGATTAAATGACTAATCATCTGTTAATTTTAAAAGCCCTCCTTGTTGCAGCTTTTCAATACGTTTCTTGCTTATATGAGCAAGACGGCAGTGCCATAGATAAGTAGAGTCCAAGTTATGTTTGTCTCTTTTAGTGCTAACATTATAAATATAATTAACATTTGGTACAAGATCATGCTTATCAATTTCATAAATACCATTACTGGGAATATCATTAAAATAAAGAACATTGTTCTTAGAAACTGAAATTCCAAAATCCATAAAACACTGGACAAATCCATTTTCTACCAAACGATGAACTAAAACAACACCTCTAGTAATAGAAGGTGCGTAATGACAATTGTCTAAACAAATAACAAGGCCATTTGATAAAACTAAGTCATCACTTCTAATAGCTTCTACTTGTTTCAGCTTCCTTACTCCTCTAAGACCATGTTTTGTGATACAAATATGAGTACCACAACCAGTGTCATACACCCAGGATTTAGTAGAAAAAGAAAATAATTCTATTATGAAGATATCTGAAGAACTGACAGTGCCAACTTGCTTCTTCTTCTTAACCAACTCATCAAGGTAAGTAGGACAATTCCTCTTACAATGACCCACCTCTTTGCAGTGGTGACAGACGTCATTCTTTTCCGGGTGCTCTTTAAAAGAAGGTTTAAGGTTTTTAGGCTTAGGGGTGTAACTTTTATCCTTTCCCTTGCCTTTCCCTTTACCTTTCCCTTAAGCATTAAACGATTTCTTATTGGCTTTCTGGATTCTACCACCTTGAATCGCCATTACTTGTGGTGTAGCGGCCTTTTTAAAGTAAACCCTATTCATACTCAATAAGCAGATCATGTAGTTCACCAATCATCTTCCCCATGTTATGCTTATTGTAGTTTCTTTCAAAACTAGCAAAGTCACTAGTGAGGCCATTCATAATTAAAATAACACTAAGATCTCATGGGAGCACATAACTAAGACGTTCCAGTTGCGCCACATAATTCTTCATCTTAATGACATATGGGTCACTAGTTTTTCCTCCTCCTTTTTGCAAGCATGGAAAGTTTGGATTAGGTCAAACCGCTCCACTCTAGCTTATTTCTCAAACATGGATTTAAATTCCTGAAGCATTTCATAAGGTGAGGAATTTTTGAGTTGTCCATGTAGTTCGGGAGTCATACTTCCAAACATAAGACAAGCAACCTTATGATGAGCATCATAAACCGCATTCCACTGCACAAGTACTCAGAATCGGCAGGTGGAGCAGGGGAAATAGGCTGTTCAATGACAAACATTTTCTTTTCAACTCTCAAGGCCAGCTTAAGTTGACGAAACCAGTCATTGAAATTTGAACCATAAAGTTTCTCTTTCAAACATTAACCTGAAAGCCGAATGGTTTATGTTTTATACAGGTAGTTCCACTTACTACAAAACTATGAGTAACAGTCTAAGAATTAGCATTTTTCGTTAACACTCCTGAAGAAATTAACTACCTATTTAAATAAAAAAACAATAAATTTTCTAAAGCTTAGGAACCCTACTTGACATCCACCACCACATCAGTTGATTGCTATTGATGGTGTATTCACTAGGTATTGACGATCAATAATTGCACAACCGTTGTAATTCCCAAACCTTATGGGACTTACTTTATTACAATAATATACTAGTAAGATGTTTTCATCCCATCTATGCCTCAAATTTTAGCGGTTCTCACCACTAAACGATTAAGTCTGTCCAATTCAAGTACTTGTGATTATGTAGACACTAACGTACTCTCGATAAAGTGTATAATCCACCTTGGGATTACAATCTACTCACGTCTCCACATAGTAATAATCATCTGACCAAGTAGTTAATACAATCTGGATGGCAATAACTTATTTAAAAATGGTATAATATTTGACGTGGCAAATATGCACGAAAAAGCATGCATACATCTTCGTATCATAGATTTTAATAAAAACTTTACTCAATTAAGTTATTTATTACGGTATCACGTATTTTCTATACATCTAATGTTTAAATAGTGTTACCTTTTAAAAATTGACGATTCAACGTGTTTTTAAAACTTAAAGATTTTATATTTTATCGCGAGAAAAGATTAAAGAATGATTAAAAAACATTCAAACCATAGACCATTTGCGACTTCCTAAATAGTATGCAAGGTAAGGAAACTACAACGTAGTCCAGTATTATAGGGTAATGGTATCTACAAGACCGAAGTCTTGATGAGTCTCCCCGAACCTTATCCTTGCAACTAAGTAGTACTTTTGCAAATTACGTCATTGATAAAAATAAAATTTATAATTTGATAAATAGCCCATAATAAATCTAATTTCATAATAATTAGTCATGTTTATATTTATTTTTCAAAAAACCTTTTTATTTTCTGACAAGTCCAAACTTAAAATAAAACCAATATAAACACAAAACTAATTCACATATCACTTATTCAAAAACAACACTTAACAATTAAGTCATGCAAATATCAATTATGATCCAAGTTATCTAATAATTAAAAACAGTTTATATTTTATAAGGCTCCTTTTGTTCAATTGACTCGGCCACATCCATCGATATAATCGATTGCGTAAGCCATATACAAATATATACCACATAGCACATAAAATTTAAGCAACTTTTAGGCCTTATTAAGACAAAACCAAGGTCTTTCCTAGCTTTTAAAGTCATGGGTCTTACCAAATCAAATTTAATGTCTATGTTTTAATCTTGATCATCATATTTGCATAAATCTTTAACAATTAACAAGATTTATATCACATATCCCTCCCTGATAAATTGCATGTATTTATCATAGGTGTCGTATTAACAATTAATTTAACATAAAATCGATCAATTAACAATTAAACGCATCAAGTTTTATCCATAAAATTTCACACAACCTAGAATTCGTCTAATTAATTTTATAGAACCAAATAAAGATTGATCTTGACTGCACAAAGATCGATATCTTTATGATATAAAAACGGCCAGCCAATGGGCTTTTAAAAAATTATTCTAGAACCCCTAATTTGTCAATCTTTTATTACTTATAACTATAAATTCTATACGATGGCTCGTGATGCCACTGTTGGGTTTTTAAATCTATTTAACCATTAAATATATCACGAGTACGCAACGAAAATATTAAACATGTATAGAATTCATAATTAATAAGAGGGATATTTAAAGAATGTGTAACCTTTTTAGCAATAAACTTACACCGCCTTGAATATACGCTTCTGTATTATACGCCACGCTGAAACCACTAGGATCAAAGGAATAATCTGATTCGTTAATAATATTTATATATATAATATAATAAAGGAAAACACTCAACAATTACCTTTAAGCCAAGGATTGGTTAAGAGTTCACAAATTAGATAATATGTTTCCAGATGTTTGATTTCTCGGGTCGTATGTCCCTCGAGGTGTGCAATTGAAAATCGAATGCGATGATGATTGATGTTTGAAATATGTCAAAGTTATGATTGGTATTTCTATTTCTACAAGTTAAAATATGCAAAAACGAATAGATTAAACCCTAAAATACGAAAGCTATAAAGCATAAATCCTAAAACGGCGGAACAAAAAGAGGTGTCAAAACCCTAAATTTTGCATTTTAACCTAGAACAATTTTTAAACTAAAATAGAATTCTCTGACTAAAAAACGATTAGTTTAAAAAACTAGACTAAACACGGAGTTCGTTTGGACAAAAAAGAAGTCATAACAAATAACAGGGACGAATCCCGTTCTTTAAAATGTGAAACTTTATAAGAAGACCTACAAGAAAACAAATATTTTTCCTAAAAACTATATGACAAAAGAAAATTTTTAAAATTTTTTAAATATTTTTTTGACTTTTATTTTATTTTTTATGATTTTTTTAAGTTTTTAAACAAAATAAATTATAAAAAATACTAAACGTGTATAAAAAATTCTAAAAAATTCACACAAAATAGCTTAAAGGATGAAGGTCCTATGAAAAATAAGAAAAGTCGCGCAGCTTATTTAATAAGCTGCGAAATAAGCTACAACAGGTTTATAAGCAAACGGGCTAAAAAGCCCTTAAATAATAAACCAAACCAACCTCTACCGGATGAGCTATTGTAGCACAGCGGTAGAGGTGTTGGTTTATAAAGGGTTGAGGCTTGTTGAGGTCGGGGGTTCGAGCCCTAGCTCACCCCTGACTTCCAAACTTCCCCTTTTATTTTTTTTTGAAAATTTTTCTTAACAAACTTATTAAGCACGTAAAGATAAGCACTTTTTATAACTACAACTTTTTATAAAAGCTTAAGAATAAGCTGGAAAAAGCTCTTAGAAACAGACAGTTGAGCTTTTTAAGCTAAATGGCCATATTTTTCTCTTTTTTGGATTTTTAGAACAAATAAGCAAAAGGAAATAAGAGATAAGCAATTACAGGCCTAGACTCAAACCTAATAAGCAAAACTAAACAATTAAAACAGGACATGAGAAAGCTAAATAAGACAGAAAAATTTAACAAGCTTAAACAACTTGAAATTTAGACTAAATTCTCAAATAAGCGCAATAAGCTCTAAATACAAAGCTAAAACTAAGAGTAAAATATAAACCTAAACTGACTCCTATATATGTAACTCTAAACATAAATAAGCTAAAATGAAAGAGAAATAAGCTGAACTAAGCAAATAAGCCTAAAGGGTTAGGCTACAGTTTTTAGGGCTTATTTTTAAGCCCTTAGAGTGGATCCCAATGGCTGAGCTTATAGAGGCTTAAAGCACAGCCTATACGCAATCTAAAAAGGTGAAAAGCTAAGACTTTGATAAGCAAATGGACAGCTAACAAGGGCTGTCAAAAAGGGCTTTTGCACTAGGGGACCTTTTTGGTTTTTTGCAATTACACAAATAAACTCAATTAAGCTCAAATTATAAGCTGTGGTATTTTTTGGTGGATTTTTTTTCTTAACTAAATAACTTTTTTTAGTTTACTTAATGAAAACAGCTTATAAATAAGCTTAAGTGAAAACTTCTTAACACATTTAAGCACAAACTAACAACTTAAGTACTTAGAATTTAAAAATTAGAATTTAACATAAAAACCTCAAAAAGTTTATTAATGCTGAAAAAGAGTACAATGCTGAAAGAAAAGTTACAATAAGCTGGTAAATGACTTAATTAAAACTTAAATTAAACTACAATAAGATAAGATATCTCTAATGAGCTACATTGGGTTGGGTATTTATACCCGAAAAACCCAAGTCTTCATTTCTTTGGTTTGTGTTTCTTCACTGAGGCAAAAGAGCTCAGTTGTGCTTCTCTAGTGAGTAATAAGCCCCAAAAGTCAGCCTTGGCCCTTGATCAAGTCCTGTGTATGTTCGGATCATCATCACCATCGTTGGTTTTGCTCGAAATATGTGAGATTGCCAAGTTGGCAATCTTTTCTTGGGTTACGGTGGTAGTAGATAGGGGAAGGATGCTTTGTCCATGGGTTTTATTGAGTGAAGCAGGGTAAAAAGGGAGGGGAAGACTCGTGACTTGGGATTGGTTTAAAATGGGCGGGAAATGTTGTTTTAAGGTTAACAGGGTAAGGTTTGGGTAAGTTGGCAAGTATATTGTGTTTTTGCACAATGAGTCCTTGTGGTGTTATGAGTTTTAGGACTTGACATTTTTAACCCCTCATGGTTATAAGTCCTTTTGCAAAGTCAGTCCTTGTGTTATATGACTTAAAGGGCTTGGTAGATTTGGCCCCTAAAGTTATACTTCAAATAAATTGCAATTTCAACCCTTGTAGTTTTTTATCCTTTTAAACATCTTTGGAATTTGGCAATTGTGGTCCCCCAAGTTGTCTTTTCTGCTTTAGTTTCTCGGAGTTGACTCTGACTTTGTCTGTTTGACTTTTTTGTTGACTTTTGGACTTGGTTGACTTTTTGACCTTGATTTGGCTACACATTTCCATTCCGCGCTTAGTTTTGTCGTTTTTGGCTTTGTTTTTCGTCCTTTTGTGTGATATCCGTTTCCTGCACAATACAAATGCAAAACAAACATATATTTGGCAGTTTTTGTCTGTTTTTTTTGTCATTAGGCTCGTTTTTAATGAAAAAAGGTATGTGTAATTAAGCACATACCAAAATCCCCCATACTAAGGTATTTCCGTGTCCTCACGCAATGTTATGAAGTAAACACTTAAGAAAACCAAGAATCTTAATCCCCCTTGACTAATAACCTCGAAAAGTAGCTAAGTGTTTGTCAAGGTGAACTAAAGAATTAATAGCTTCGACAAGTCCCGTTTTCACCATTTTTTATATGCACACTAACTATCCCTAATATTTTTGTATTTTCCTTTTTCTTTTCTTAACTAACATGTTTAACGTCCTTTATTTTATCAACACTGGGATCATAGAATGAGAAGCGCCCATAGAATAATCTATGGATGTTCGAATGGATAAATTCATCGTCCCTGATTTTTCACTAGTCCCAAGCTAAGCGTAAAAACGAAATCACCGTTAAGTACAAGTAAAGCTGCTAACACTACTTATAACTATGACTTGTCAACTTTTTGCTCCCGATAATTATTCAATTAAAGTGATTGTGCTTAATTTTAAGTTAAATCTAGATCGACAATTTTAGAAAGTAGTATAGTTTATGTGCATAACGATATTTCAGAAGAAATCTGGGGAAAAGACTGGATCACCCACCAACCAGCATATTCTTGATAGATCCTAGCCGAGTTCGACTTAGGTTATCAGGTTGAGACCCTACAGGAGAATGTTCGCAATGTAATAGCAGGATACTCCACCCTTTTAGGCCGAATTTCTTAGATTTACCGCTAAATAAACAATACTACTCAAAGCACGCAAACATCAAAAATTTAATGATCTCATTGGTGCGGTTATTCCATGTAGCGACCTTTCTTCTCGGAACGTCCCAGCCTTATCAGCTAAGTGCCCAGGTTTCTAACATCCCACGGAGAATACTTAATCGAAATAATCTACCGACGGCAACCAACAACTTTTGAAGTCTTTAAAGCAAATTATTCTTAGTTAAATAATTATAAATTGAGTTTAGAAAAAGAAATCTTAACCATTAAATTTTCATTTATTGCGGGGGGTTACTTTATATACTATACTACCGTCATCATTTACATGACTACAACATCGGCCACGCCTCCGACAAGATGTTAGTGACTTAGTCTGACGACGGTTTCTTATTGATAACACTTTACGAATGCACTTTGCATTTATTTTCTAATACTTAAGAATGCACTTTGGCATTTATTATCTCACTATGGGCTTTGTTTTGAAGACTGCAACATCGGTTGTGAGCCGCAAGATGCAGTAAACCTTTATCAGCCCACAGTTTATATTTTTCATCATTTATTATTTTAATTTTTTTTCAATTTTTTATTTTTTTCAATTTTTTTTATTTTGCAACATATTTCCCGTAATAGAGAAAATTTCGTTTTAGAAACTCAAGTATACAGTTGAACTAAGATGAATATTTTCGTTTTCGAAAGAGCTTCTTTTTAGAAAATGTCGGTTTAAAGCTAAAGCAAAATTAAGCACGTTTATTTGTCAGGTTAAGAGCTTCTGGGAGAAAAAGCGACACGTTACACTTATAAGCTTTTAAGATTTCCAAATAATCCTTGTTTAGCATCCTACTTGTAAACAACACTATCATTTTTCGTTCTTCGCAAATTTAAAATCCCTAATAAAAGCGTTCTTCACGAATTTTAAAGTCCGTGAACGCTTAGTCTAAAAGTTAAGGAACAAGCTAAGAGCTCAACACGCTCGACCGAGTCAAAATTTATTCTCATTCTACCCATTAGGAAAGTCAAAACTGTGACAAAACACTTATTTTATTTTTGAAAATTTTTAAATTTTTTCATTTTTTGGTATTTTTGCAAAACTTTTAGTGGTAAAAATGGGATTACGTGACAACAACGGCTGCAGGCAAAATCCAATCGAAGATCCCCCCATACTAGAACTAAACATCGTCCTCGATGTTTTGAAAGGGGTACCTACGTAAATCTAAGGCCGTT
>BQNB010033675.1:0-52141 GCA_026074375.1 Tanacetum coccineum | reverse complement strand
TCGAACTCATACTATAGGGAAAAGTATAAGTAGACCGCAACCTCTTGACAAAATCCTCATTTATCCTATAAAATGAGACACTAAGCATAATAACGTAACTCCTTTAAGTGATAGCGAATGTGAGCATTTAGCATCATAAGAAAAATCACACATTCCTAGATCTTGCAAGTCTTCGTCAACATCATATAAGCACGAACAAGTTATCCTTGACCAGAGGATATAATAAGAACACACATCTGTGAAACTCAACTACAACATCAAATAAGTGATAATCAATCGTCTTCGTAATCACTGTTTAAATAAATCTCCAAAACGAGCCATAAAATCAATAAAGATAAACTGAAATAATTCCAGTTCTGTCCGAGATCCAAAAAGCTCTTTTGTCCGGTATCGAACATAAGTAGCAGTACTAACTGCTTTGTCGGACGACTCTGGCAGTTTTAAAATTCAAACGCAGTAGTACTATCATTTAAAACTGGCAGTACAATTGTGCAACGAGCAGTACAAACCAAAAGCTAGCAGTACTAACCATATGAAGCAGTACTAAACCATTCATGAATGCCAACAACATTAACTAACTCCTTTTACCCTGGCAGTAGTAATATTACCTTGCAGCATTAACACTTCATTGTTTGCTTTGGCAGCAGAAACGCATTGGAGCTCAAACAGTAGCAACACCTAATTAATACAAACAGGTAGAACAAGGCAGTACTAAATCAAACACGCATTACTAACCTTCCATGTGCAAACAGCAGTATAAACGTTAACCTTGGCAGCACTAGTTCATTACGTTGATAGTACTAACTAAACAATGAGCAAACAATGAGCAGTAGTAACACGAACATCATTAACTTTATCTTTGGCGGTACTAATTCAATTACTACGAGCAGTATTAAATCATGAACGGGCAGCACTAAGCATGATGAAGTTACTTAGTAGCACTAAGTAATAAACGCATCAGCATTATCATATCATTGACCAATCCAGCAGTATAAAGTAACTATATATAGAGTAAAATAAAATCCCTAAAAATCAGGGATTTATAAAACATACCAAATCTTGTTCCCATATCACAACAGCCTGTGATATCCTCCATATTCACGTGATTCAATAGCACCTTACTGCTACTTTAACCATAAACCTACTATTTCATAAATGCGTCCAATACCCACATTCAAAACAAATCTGCTGTTAACAACTTCCTTTTATCACAACCTGTGAATAATATTCGACCAAAAAACCCTAGCTTCTGATGAAACCTTATGATCAATCACTTGTTAGGGTTTCAAAAAACCCTAAATCTGATGTGCAACAAGTATCAACACCTGTTGCGTCTTTTCACCAAAACCCCTCTATATTTGAATCACCTTGCTTAAGAAGATCTGCTCGTTCATCACCTGTTGCCGTTGCTTTAAACCAATTAGGGTTTGCTGAAAACCCTAAATTCACCGAATACGCCTTTTTGCTGAAAACCAGAAAATATAAAAAAACCTTATATAAACCCTAGATCAAGAGCCACCAAGTTCTGATACCAATTGTGAGAATCGTTTAGCCCATCTAGGATATAATAACATTGAATAACATAATATGCAGCGGAATAAATAAGAACATCAATGTTATGAACAAGGTTTTCTTTATTCATACTAATAATAAACTATAAAATGATTCTTGGGACTATACTAACTAATACATATACTAACTAACTATTAGACTCTCATTGGAGAGATCTAACTATGATTGATGATGTAAACCAGACGCCCATGACCCTTTATATAGAGGGTTTACAAGAAAACCTAGCTTACATAGGAAGCTAACTTAATTTGTCACATTAAGTCCTTCTTGTTTCATCTTTCTTCATTTATGCATATGTAATTTTGTAATCATCAAATCTGAGATCCCAACAGCTGATCAAATAAATCATCAATTCTTGGGAGTGGATAACGGTTCTTCACCGTCAGTTTATTCAATTCCCGGTAATCAATGCACATCCGAAATGATCCATCCTTCTTCTTGACAAACAAGACCGGAGCTCCCCAGGGTGAGGAACTGGGTCTTATAAAGCCTTTGTCAAATAGTTCTTTTAGTTGCTCCGACAACTCTTTCATTTCAGAAGGTGCCAATCGATAAGGTGCCCGGGCTACGGGTGCAACACCAGATATCAAATCAATTTGAAATTCCACTTGTCGAGTCGGAGGAAGACCCGGCAAGTCCTTAGGGAATACATCAGGAAAATCCTGGCCGATTTATACGTCCTCAAGTCGCTTCTCCTTCGAGTTGTCTTCAGTGTCCTTCGTAGTAACATGTGCCAAAAAGATAGGACATCCTTTTAGCAAATACTTTTGGGTTTTAGTGCACGAGATGATGTTCAAACGAGTCTCGTTTCCCTAGTTACTTTCATCACCGCAAACGATTAGAGTTTCATTTCCCTAGGGGATACGAACGATCTTCTTGGCACACACAATGATCGCTTGTACTTCGCCAACCAATCCATTCAAATTATAGCATCGAAACTACCAAGTTCTACGGGCATTAAGTCTATGTTGAATGGGTGGTTCAGGAAGTTTAATGTACAACCCCTAAGGATAGTGTTCAACCTAATTATTCTCACGTCGGCTAGTTCAACGTCATAATAGTGATCTAATGCAGTTGGTGTGATATCAATTTGGGAGCTAAATGCAGTGGACACAAAGCTTTTATAGGCATCAGTATCAAATAAGACAGAAGCATAGCGGTTGTTTAGAAGGAACGTACCTGTAAAGACGTTTGAGTCTGGGTTTGTCCCTGCACGGCCTACCGCATACACTTTCACCGGTGCATTGCCATTTCCACCTTGGTTATCGCGGTTGTTGTTCTTTAGCTTTAGACAATCCCTCTTGAAATGCCCTTGGGCTCCACACTCATAAAAAGTAGACTTCTGACCCGACCCAGTGCCCCTCTGATTGTTAGCATTGTTGGCGTTTGCAGTACTCCTGCAGTCATGAGCCAGATGGCCGACTTTATTGCACTTGTGGCATCTGGGAGCACATGGACCATCGTGGTGATAGTTGCATTTTGAGCATAAGGGTTTAGATCCCCCGTATGGCTTATTCTTACCAGATCCTGCAGTGTAGGCCCGGCCAGTGTTCTGCCTCTTGTTTTGTTGTTGTTGTGGTTGTTGGTGGTTATCATCTTGCTTTCTCTTGTTCTCTGTCTGACGCTCAACAAAAGTGTGGATTTTCTTATCCATTAGCTCGGTTGCGATTTCAACTGCTTCTTGCATTGTCTTTGGTTTAGATGTCACTACACTCCCATGAATCATGTCGAGAAGACCGTCGACATATTTTTCAATTTTATCAGATTCTTCAGGAAACATCCTCCCACACAACAAAGCTAATTCCTGAAAGCATTGGGTATAACTTGTCAAGTCAGTACCCTTCACCTTCAGTTTCCCAAATCTCTTATTTCCAGTTTCTTGATTCATTTCGAGGACAGTATTTGTCAGTCATTCCTCTTCATGGTGTTTTCTAAGGATACGTAAGTGGCATCATGACCAATGACTTGGACATTAGTGTCCCACAATGTTAAAGCAAACTGAATGAAGAGTGCAAGTAAGTAGCAACTTGACTTGATTCTAAACTGTACAATTACTTGAAGTGTAAGGAAGAAAACAGACTCCATTCTTTAAAACCATTGAGGATAGCCTTGGCAACTCCTTCGTGCCTTTGAAGTTTAATGGTTGGATCATTTAAGAAAGTCAGTATATAAGTACCATTAAGGGCCAGTTCGTTTTCTGTCCTTCTAAACCCAGCCTGAAATTGGGCTATCATTCGCCTTTCGTATTTCTGTCAGCATCACGTGCTGTCAATGCGGCAAGGTAAAGCCTTGGTCAATCATTGCATGAGCTGGGCATTAGTGACAGATGTGGTGTTGGTTTTTGTTTCGGTGGCTGTGTTTATTCTCATGGCTCTTTGGTGACATTTTCTTCAATCACAAGAAATATAATAACCCGGTATATTTGCAAAATCATAACCATGACATGACATATACACAATAAGTAAAGAGAGATCAAACACTTTAGTGAATATAACAACTGTATTGAGGATTAACAATGGTGTAACTAATTAATCGACCATTTCATTCATTATAAATTCGATTTCAGACATGACATAATAAACACCATTCCATATTTAATTAGAAAACATACCTGAGTGGTTCAGATACAAAATGGTCACACGGATTGGATTACAAGATAAAATATACAACCTAAAGCCATACTAGCCGGGAGTTACCTGTAATACTTAGTAGGCTATACAAAATAACTAGCCATAACATGATCTATGAACTGCTACCAGCCTCCTCTGGTGCATCGGGCTGTGTCAGACCTTTAGCGGGTCCCTGTTGTCTCTGAAACTCTGTCATCTAGGTCTGTAGTCCTTTCAGCAGCTTTTGTGCCTCAATGAACTATGCCTGTCTCCTGTAGTCTGCTGCCAGCAACTCTGTAATCGCCGCCTGTCTCCTGCGGTCCGTTGCTTGTAACTCTATAATCACTGCATGCTGACCCAATACAGTAGTACGTAGTGACATAACCTCTGAACGTGCAAGATCACTAGCATCCATGGATCATCCCCAAGCCTCTCGAGACATCCTATCCTCTATCTCCATCAGTAGAGATGTACGAGCATGTGCACGCCTATCCGTATACAGCATGTTGAGCCGACCAGCAATCAGCTGTCGCTCAGTCTACTCATCATCCAACCTCACATAGATCTCATTTGTGTCTTGCCTAACCCTAGTGGCAAACTCTGTTATCCGTCGACCTAACTCTGTGTCATCAGTTGCTGGTGCTCCTGGCATGCCTACCATCATCTCATCCCAAGTGTCGGTGATCCTATAACTGACATCTCTCTTTAGATCCCGCATAATCTTCTTGTCCATAGTGGCAACAAAACCATAGTCTTCTCTAAAACCTCCAGTCGGTCTAGCAGCAGGAGCAGACGAGCTCTCTCCGACTTCATACCTAGGACCAAAAGTAAAACATAACCTCTTCCAAGGTGGTAAACAAACCTCGGGCCTGTCTGCTCCATGGTCAGTAGAGGGTAGCAGTAAAGATGGTGATGAAGTAGGTAGCGGTATGGGTAAGAGTGGTGGTGTCCCCGATGGTGGGGTACCCGATGGTGGTGTATCTGCTCTGGTGTGGGAGAGTATGATATGTGGCGGTGGTGAATGGGAAGTAGATAGGGCCTCGGCTCTCAGCCGGATCATCAGAGATCTGTAGCCCAATGGATAAGTAGGACTAACAGGTAATGGTGGAGGTGCTAAAGGTAGTGGTGGTAATACTGGTAGTGGTGGTGAGCGAATCTGAGGTAGTGGTGATGACCATGGGGAAAATGGTAATGGTGGTAGAGTAGGTATAGCAAGGAGTCTGGCAACCTCTGTATCAGACCAAAATGGTGTAGGTGGCTCATCTCGGATCGATATCCTAGCAGTAACCCGGTATGCAGGATGTGGTGGTGGTTTGGCCGCAGACTCGTCGGTCTCAAATGGCCCAGTCTCCTCAGCAGATGGGGAATTATCAACAGCTGGTAAAGCAACAGTTGTAGAGTCGGCTGGAGCTGGATGCTCCTCCTCCTTATCCCCCTCAATATCAACATCATCATCCTCATCATCATCGGATGACTCATCCTCATCATCGCCATCATCTCCTCCATTGGCAGGATAATCAGCAGGATCCTCATAATCATCCTCCTCCGGATCCTCCTCAGGATCTGACTCAGAACATAGCCTGGTGAATCAACAGTGGGTAAGAGAGCAGCAGGCAAGGGCTGCTCCTCAGCTGGGAGTACCTCATCCTCTGGTGACATGAACTCTGGGTACACCGGCTCAGGTACATATGGTACATAAACAGGTGAAGGTGGTGCCTGCTCTGGCTCCTCTGGGCCAAGCACATAGTCAGGAGATGGTGGTGCCTAAAAAGCGGCCACCATGTACGCATATGGGTCCTCTGGCATCACGGGCGGTCCATCGACTCCCGGTGATCTGATAATTGACAAATCCGCAAATAGGTTGGATACCTCCGTGTATGTAACCGTGGAATCCTCAGAATCCGACATGACTGTATTTGAAAATCCAAAATAGGTTATATTAGTATTTAATATAATACTCTTATAGTAATATACATTTATACCATAACATGTATATCAATCCTAATGTATCTAGTCTTAACCAACTAATGCAACAAGTAGTGTATGTGTATATGTCCCGTGAAAATCCCTTTGTATGAATGCAATGTTTAAAATCGGTTATAGTCCAGCAAAAACATTTGACCTGGTTCTCTATAACCTTGGCTCTTGATACCAATCTGTAACACCTCCAAAATGGATCACAGCGAAATATGGGTCTGGGGATGATACATCATAGATCAATAACACAAGATAATATAAGAACGACAAAAAAGTCATTTAAAACTGATACATTGGATTTAGCAAAGTGTTTGATACAAAAGCTAGAAGCTTTACTTGTTCAAAATACAAAATACAAGATTCTAGTTCATAACCATTTATCTCAAAATGTAATGCAACCAAATCTTTAGCATGTGACATCCAAAATATATAAGCACCAATGTATCCCTTGCACCTCGTGCCTTATTGACCTCCTGAAAAACATTGCTTTAAAATGTCAACATATTGTTGAGTGAATTCATAGGTTTATAAAATGTATAATGTAGGACCGCAAGATTTCCCCATGATAATGCAACAGATGCAAACATCATAAAATGAAATTACGTTTTCCTAAGCTCATGACACTGAAGCTCGACATGTATGAAATGCAATATAAATTGCCAACATTGCCCGTGATTATGTTCTAACCCGCAACATCCTATGTCCTACATGGTATACGTTCGTTGTTTGGCAAACCGGAACAGTGAGCATGACTCACCCGAACAGGGATGTCAATCCCAAATAGATCTATCTATAACATTCGCGCTCACAACAGTAACTGACAGTTCATGATTATGGGCTCAGATGGGTTATCGCTACTCAGGCAAACACGTAATCAAGTAAAATGTACACTTGCGTCCAATTTGTAAAACATGCATATGTTTCTCACCCCAAAACTTATAAATCATTATAAATGTAAAACGTGGGGCTATGAACTCACCTTGAGTAATGAATATCAGATTATATCACAGAAAATGCGTCAGATAAACGCCGAATGCAACCTAAATAATTATAGGCCGTATAAGTACTAATCATTTTAAATAACTACTACCATATATAATTCTACATAGCTACATCACCATCTAATTGCGTTTGTGAAATCGTATTTATAAAGTTAAAACGTTTATAAACATTTCATTAGTAAAAACGACATAACTTTATCGTTTTAAGCCCGTTTCTTACATTTCTTATGTCCACACTTTCGTATTAAGACGAGTTATCAAAATATTATATTTTTATATTTTTCTAAGCCTTTAAGAACTTTTGAGAATAATAAGTTGCAAAAATAAGCACAAGATAATAGCTTATAGAAAAAGCTACACGAATAAGAAGATTAACGAGAGAATAAGTAAACAAAGTAGCAAAACAAGATCATTAATCAACTACAAACGATTTTTATTACACCATCTTAATAAGCATGCGAAATAATTTGAGTACAATAAGCATAAAAACTAAAATAAGCTAATACAAAAAAATTTTATAAGCTAAACTCTAAAAACTAAAAAAATAAAAAACTAACTAACTAGATCCCCTAAATTGAAGGGAGCGTGTGATATATATATATCCACAAGAAGGGGTGAAAGTGTAATTTTAGATCCAATCATTCCGTTATCATTTACCCAATCATTGGCTCTTATTAATGCTCCCTCGGATCAAGTGAGAACAGCAGGTGGATCGAACCATTGGAAGTGTACCACGTGCCCAATTACATAGCTTACCTTATAAACGCTTTAAACTTTAGAGACCTTTGGATCAGTTTTGCTTTTTCTTGAAATGAATTTGAGGCCTAATGAAAATGCATCGCCACGTGGAGTGCTTTCATTCACCAAACTAATTACTAGTGGAGTGGCACATGAGGCTTTATGAATAAATTCCTACGCACTGACTTTTATTTAAGATGAAATAAAAAAATGCGTTCTTCATCATAAACATTTCTTGCAACAAAAATTCAAAGGAGATGCCACGTGTCGCGAGATGATTGGCTCAAAAGAAGATAGTGGAGAGGCACATGCATTTCTTTTGATTTAACTTTGGCTCATGTGAGCCTTGCATCAGCAGTAACATAGATTAGTTTTATCTTGGGCTTCACATGGGCTTTTGTTGGACTTAGCAATATATTAGGCTGGCCCGACCCATAAACCGGGTTACGGGCTGGCCTATAAGATCCGAGAGCACCGTTGGACTCGTTTTCTCGCGCTTTTTCTACTAGTATGCTTGGGGACTTTTCACGACTTCAACTTAGCTTGAGTAATAATTAGACTTTGAACCATATTATCCTGATAATGGCCGGTGGTTGGGCACCGTTTGGCAGATCCTGTTTTGTATGACAAAGTGCAAGACAGTATAAAATACCTATCTTAATATGGGGAGGGGGGGGGGGGGGGGGGGGGGGGGGGGGGGGGAGGAGGGAGGGGGAGAGAGAGAGGGAGGGGGGGGGGGGGGGGGGGAATGAGTGTTGATGTATGGGTTTAGTCTGTTTTATATAGTGTTATAAATAAAAAAAAAAAAAGACGGGGTAATAAACGAAGACCCGTAAACGTTCACATCACCCATCATACCCTTAGCCGCAACTCGCCCAAAGAACATCCATGACCGATAAAATCCCCCTTAACACTACCCTCCCCCTCCCAAATCCCTAGTAAACACGACACCCCTAAGTCACAATCACCCCCACATATAACACCCCCACCATTGGTGGCAGCGGAATAAAGGTTGGGGGTGGTAACTTTCAAAGCTCAATAACACAATATTATCTAAAACGACCCATTAAAACCGATTAAAACTAATACATTGGGATTTTGAACAAATAGTTTGTAAAAGGCCCGAAGCTTTACTTTTTCACTTGTTCAAAATACAAAGTTTCTAGCCCATAACAGATATAAAAAATATAATGTGACAAAATCTTTAATGCAGGACATCCAAATCAAAACCACCATGTACTCCCTTGCAACTCTCGTTCCTTATTGATCCCCTGAAAAACATAGCTTAAGAAGTCAACATTTAGTTGGAGATGAATTCATAGGTTTATAAAATGTATAATGTAGGACCACAAGATTTCCCTATGACAATGCAACAGATGCAAACATCATAAAATGTAATTACGTTTTCCTAAGCTCATGACACTAAAGCTCGACATGTATGAAATGCAATATAAATTTCCAACACTGCCTGTGATGATGTTCTAACCCGCACATCCTATGTCCGACATGGTATACGTTCGTAGTCCAGAAAACCAGCACATTGAGCATGACTCACCCGAACGGGGATGTCAATCCCAAATAGATCTATTTATAACATTCGCGCTCACAACAATAATTGACAGTTCATGATAATGGGCTTAGATGGGTTATCGCTACTTAGGCAAACACGTAATCATAATGTAAAGTTAAAACGTTTACAAACATTTCATTACTAAAAACGACGTAACTTTATCGTTTTAAGCTCGTTTCTTATGTCCACGCTTTCGTATTAAGACGAGTTATCAAAATATTACATTTTCATATTTTTAGTCCTCTGGTGAACAGTGGTTTTTACTGTTCATGACAGTTTATAAATTTATTTTTATAGATTTGGTTATCGTAAAACCCGTAAATGTCGTATCTTATTCGTTTTAGCTCCGTTTTTAGTGATTCTTTTGAGCACGTCTTTGTTATTAAAAGTTCTATCATTTAATGATGTTTTCAAAATATTCATGTCTGAGATGAACAATCACTTTTATAAAAATAGTTTTATAAAAGTATTTCTTATCGTAAACTCGCGTAATTCATAACTCCTTCGTTATTGATCCAAAAATTACGATTCTTAATGTTTTGGAATCATAAAAATATTTACTATCTGAGAAAAATAACAAACCTTATATATCACAAGTATCTTATAACTTCTTTTTATAAAATTTCTTTTATAACGCGTTTAATTAACGTATAACTTGAAATTAGCGTATCTCCTTCGCTATAAATCAGTTTTTTGAGTTTCTTACCTTTATGAAATCCTCATGAAATGTAGTATTTTATAAAAATATAAAATAAATACTTTTAATTTCATATTAAAACAGAAAGTTTTGAAGTATTTGATGAAATGTGTTTAAAACTAGTTTTTATAACTTTTTAGCTTAACCACTTTGTTACAAGTCCATTAATAAGTATAGCATACTAACTTGTGTATATGTAGAGTACTATAATCATATGTCCAAGGTCTTTGTCCAATAATCTCAAGAACATCAAGTCTTTACTTTTACTTGTTCATAACTTTAATAGGTAACTTTTATACCACTATTTATGTATACTTGTTATAAATAAATCACCACTTGTATAATACTTAAACTTGCTTTATAACATGATGATAGAAATAATATTTCACATGTAAATGTATTTTAACCATGAAAAAGAAATAAAAGTAATTTTACATCTTATCATAAAACTTAGATGGTGATTCACTATGTAAAAGTTATACACACATAAAATCATGAAAGTAAAAGATGTAGGATTTTTAGATAACCTTGGTATGGAGTAATATGATGAACAACAAAGTCTAAACCCTTGTTTAGCAACAAAACCCTAGCTTACACACTTAGAAAACCCTAATCCAAACCAAAACCCTGATCTTGCACTTTCTTGTTTAAACCTTGCAAATGATTAAACAAACCTTCAACCTTTCTTAGTATACCTTAAATATGATGTAGGAATACTTGCATTGCCTTAGAAAATCAAAGATATGAGTTTATTTAGGGGTGTTTGTTTGTCGTGGATGAGGAAGAGAGCAAGAGAGATATTGTGAAGTTTTTGTTAACGAAAATGCAAGTGTGTGTTTGTTCTACTAGTATACTTTCTTATATATCATCTAGATAGCAATACATAGATATTTTGAACCCAAGACTAGTCAAAAAGAGGGGGGTGGCTGGTCATGGGACATGGGGAGGGTTTTAAGGGATAGTCTTGGTCAAAATGTGTTATAGTCTTGGTTCCTTAATGAGCTAGTGATGTACAAATGAGTTAGTAAGGTTTTTGTATGCCTATTGTCTCCCTAGGGCTTCCTTATACACGAAATAAGGGGAGGGAGGACATTCACGTGTTCCTATGATTTGTGGTGATATTTATGTAATACTTAAAGTATTATGATGTAAAGTTTAATGTAAAGGTATAACTTGTAATGTATAAGTCTTAGTTAGTTTATTATTTGTACAATATGACTAACAATGCTAACTTGGATAAAGTTTAATAAAACTTTAGGTATTGGGTATAAAAATGTGTATTTGTTGAAGCGTAGAAAAGTTTTAGTGGTTCCGGGTACGCCTAAACGTGTTTTATCGCGAAACGTAAACACTTTACGTAACCAATAAAAATAGAATGAACAAAGTTAATAATTATCCTCAAAATATATACTTAACACTTGCTTGATGTAAACATTTAATTGTTTGGTGCCCGTTTGCATAGAATGATAAGTTTTAGCTTACGCAATTTATCTTAACGATTACGATTTAAAAGCAAACGCGTACAACACTAAAAATAAATAGTGAAATAATAAACGTCGTAAATGACCCTAAAACATGGGGTGTTATATCCTTTATGCAATGCAAGAACAATTTTGCAATCTTAATGAAAGAAATCTAGTATAAGCTCTATTTAGGCATAATCCGGAAAACTAGTTACAAACAAATAATGTACATGACACATGTGTTTAGATATATAAGTAGCTCAATTACAAATAGCAATGATCACTTAATATTATCTATTAATAAAAATAAGACGCAAGGAAGCACACATAATCATTTAGCATAACGCATAAAAGTACTTGTCGTCGTTTTATGTATTAGATACAACAATCTATACTTAGCTCGGTTTTGTATGAAAACGAAATAGTTTCCTCCCCATTTCAAAAAATTAACCAAGTTTAATATTTTTTAAAAGTTAAATACATCATTTTTCAAAGATATACTGACTAGAAATATCCGACTCGAAAGGAAAAGATAAGATGCAAGTTTTACTTTAAAACGAAACACAAAGTTTTGACCATTATGTAGTATTTTGCATTTTTGACTTACTTAAGTTTGGAATAAATATTTAGAAGTATTTTTAAATGAAAGTAGACTTAATTACCTTTGAAATGGCGGGTGGCACGACTTCTAGGGACTTATGGTTGATTGTATACGAATTTTTTAAGTTTACGAAAATCTGTCAAAACAGTCAGGTGGACCCCTGATTGATAAGGGGGCCGCCCTTGGGAGATAAGGGGGACGCCTAAATAAATAAGGGGGCGGGCACCTGCTAAACAGATTCACCATTTTTTTACAAAATTATTTTTATTTCAGGCTAGTATACCGAGTGTATTTAATAACAAAACTACTACAAGTTAAGCAACAAAACACTTTTCATATTTAATCCTCCTTAATGGGTAATTTGATACATGGATCTTACTCAATATTTAAAACCATTTGTTTTGAAAATTAAAACAAAGTGGTTCTGATACCAATTGTGGAAACCGTAGAGGGGGGAGGGTGAATACGTTTTTGTTTTAAAAATTTAAAATGTTTTGTATCAAATTGCTGATCAAGCATGACATAATATGAAGAGTTTTACATTAGTTCTACACTAACTATACATATAGTATCAAAGCGTTTCACAACAATATAAACCTAAACATAAAAAATTCACATATATTCATGACACAATATTAACTTCTATGCATCACACGATCATTTAAACAATATAAGCAACAATCCACATACATATAGATATAATGCAAATATAAATATAAGGCGATAAGGTAAATAAAGATGTAAAGAGATAAGTAAAAGGAAATGTAAACCGGACATGGTGATTTATAGTGGTTCGGTCACGAAGCTCCTCTTCGCCCTACTCCACTCCCCGAGTACCTAACTCGAGAGTTACTTCACTAGTCAACAAGCTTCCTTTAGGCGGAGAAAACCGTACACACATAGCTTACACTAATTTTTGACACTAAGCTAAATGTCGAGTTCTAATCTTAGCTAGAACCGATCTACCACTCACGGTTGTATTTTGAGGCCTAAAATACTAACCGCTCTCACAAGTATTTACTCACCTAAATACATACACGATCAACCCGATCCAACTAATAAATAATTTCAGAATACATTGACTCGATCTATATAGCGTGAATGTAACACATGTTAAGAATGCACTAACTAAACTACATAACTTTCTATCTTGATGATAACGAGAATTCTTCTCTTGCACTTGAGGAAAGAAAGATTGGATCATATTTAAACAAGATTAAACTACTTATATGATCAAAGAAAAGAGTTTAAAAGAAGGTTTTGGATCTAACAAAAATCTATGCAAGGAGGTGTAAAAATCTATGAGAACAATCCACTATTTACAGTCAAGGCTGGGATCCGAAATAAATTGTCAGCTCCCTTATCTATATGGTCGGCCCCCTTTCAATCAGGGGGCCGCCATTGCCTATCAGGGGGCCGCCACCTATAGGACGCTCCCAACTTTGTCCTTAATTGGGAAGTTGTTTTCTAGGGCAGGTTTTTCTGATTTTATGGGGAAAATCTGATTTCAAATATATATTTGATTTAAAACATTTCTTATAATTACAAAAATATTTTGTCTAATTATTTTTGTAAAAAGGTTTAGTTACATTTATAAAAATGTAAAGTTTAGGATATAAATTATTTCTTTGATCATCCAACAAATTTAAAGTTTGTTTGTTCATACCTTTAGTGATTTATGTTGGGTGCAAGCTTATATTTGTTGTTGAAGCAGACTTGAGACGTTGATAGATGTTGACGTATGAATGAATTGATGATTTGTGATTACGAGTAACTTGAACACTTTACGATATTAATGCGGGCGTCGTAAATATTTCACGGGAAGTTTTACAATCCCCTAGGTAGAGTACCTAACCGTTGTAGTGTAGTAATGCAAGACTCGGGGGTTGTTATCGTTCTCTAGGAGAATAGGTTGGGAAGGTTTGATCAAGTTCTAACAAAGGTCTAAGGGGTTGATCAAAGATTCTTTTTGTATTTTTATTTTATAGAAAGCAGGTAAAATCATGGTTTGAGGGGTTTAGTCTGTTTTATCTAATTCAACTAAATTATAATCTAAACTACTTTGGTGATACCTTATATGATAAATGAACGTATTTGCTTAATCATACACTACTCCTCAGATTGCTTCTCTTAATCCTGTTGCTTTGTCACACTTATGATGATTTGTGTAAGTATTTCCTAAGTCATGAACGATTTACACGAACCCGCCGTCTACGTAATATTCTGTTAAGGCAATGCACAAGTAAGGTAGTATTAAGACTATTACAAGGCCCCTAAGAGTACATTACATGCAATTGAAATATCTTAAGATGGATCGACCCAAAATTAGAGTGTAAGGTAGTATGAAGACTATTACTGATGGTATCCTTTCTACATAGTCGCGTTTTTCTAGACGTCTATGCCAACTTAATATCTTATGGCTAGTTTTCTAAAGCCTAACGCGCACATCCATCACAAGAAGCAACATTAAAAGGATCTACAATATAAGTTTCATGCAATCATAAGTTAATACTAATGGATCTTGCCTAGCATGTTATCAGAAGATAAAGAACAACATTCAATCAAACAATACATAATCATATTGAAAGATTAAAAGGACAGATGAACTTTACTTGATTAAAACATGGATTAAAGACTGTTATAATAGGGTTTTGAGGCCCTAAATACGGCCTAAAATGCTGCCAAACTCGAATATAAAAGTTAGGGTTTGTCTCCCAAAAGTTACACACTAAAAATCTTAAAATCGGTTTTGTATATATAGAAAAAGCGGTGTGACGGCGTCGAGTTATATTCGTGACACCGTCACCACGTCGATTCTTCTAGAGCCTTTTTTAGTCGGCTACGTTCTGACGCCGTCGCCAACTCTCTGACGCCGTCATCTTGAAAGTCCTGACGTTGTTGCTTAGGATTCGTGAAGCCGTCTCCATGCTCTGTATGCACGATTTCTTCAAAGGATTTGGCGTAAAGTCATAATCTTGTCCGTTTTTCTCTAAATGAGCCCAAGTCACGTGTATTTCCTCCAAAAGCCATCCAAGTGCTATAAACATGAAAACAAATGATTAAGCATATAATCTGGGCATATTTGCATGATTTAGAGGGTTAAATGACCCCAAAAAGCGTATAAAATGACACCTCATCAAATACTCTTACACTTGAGATTTGCTTGTCCTCAAGAAAATAGGCTTACCTACCTAGATAATAGCAATATTGGGGGCATTTAACCTACTCTTTAAAAGCAGTTTATGACACAACCTTCTAGACCTCGTAATTGAAAGCATGTAAAGCATATACTAGCACCTCACATAAGTGTTTGGACTCTCTCTTTCACTCAGGTGTATAATGAATTTTAACAGTATTGGATATGGAAAATTAACACTCATCACCTGTAATAGCATATAAATTACCATAGGCTTGGTAAAGGATCAAACCACCACCGCTAGGCGTAAGTATTAGTCATTACTATCAAATAGGTCTTTTAAAGGGTTGTGATGTATAGGTGTAAGATAACATTAATGGAAACGGAACGGATGGGATATATTTAGGGGTGGCTTTTTGGGTGAATTTGGGGTGAAAGGGTTAGCTAATTATTTATAAGAATATAGGCTGATTGGGTCGCTAAGCCAACGAGTCGGACAAAAATATACAAACTCTACACAACTCTACATCAATCTCTTTTCTTTTTCTTTTTTTTGAATAACATAATACATCATAACTTGGGGTTTATAACTGCACCCCTACACTAGAGTTTTAAAACTCAGAATTTATAATCTAATTAATGACCCGAATTGAGGTGGATCAACATCACATGGAGCTTATTAACCCCTGTTAGGGGTAATAAATTACTTCTTCCCCAATTCTTCATAAGATAAATACTACCATGAATCCCAATCGTCCAAAACTGTATTTACAAGGATAAGGACTTAGCAACCGTGTACTCAATAATTAACTTGGGTTAAAATAATAATGTACCAAAAGTGAGTACATACAAGGTAGGCTAAGGCGATTTGGGTGTAACAATTTGTTAAAGGGTGACAATACTCTTCATTAATAGTCCAGATTAACCAGAAAATTATGAGAAACGTGAAAAAGGATAGGCTCAGAGGGGTGTACTAGGGTATCCTGCATTAAAAATGAGTGCATAAAAAGGGTGTGGGATAGTTATATGCTCAAGGTGACCATAATAACAATTACAAGTTCAAAACATGGGTTAGTCTTAGTGCCTCTTATCATTTAGCAAATCCTAATTCTCATTATGCGGTCTTGGGATGCATCCCAAAAACAAGTTCTAGAATTTAATATACTACCGGTACACTCATATAATTTTAAACCGATATCAATGTTCCAGAAAAGGCGACAAAATCATACATACACATCTGTAATGACGGAATAGACACATATGACTGCATTCGAATCTTAACTCGAACAAGCTAAAGGTAAAATTATCTTGGGTATCAAAAATGGATACCCGAATTCCTATAGATCTAAAGGCGAACCTCACATTTTGGAGGTGGAATTTTTGAGGGTTTTTGTAATAGTCATATAAATTCCTATCAATGAGACGCAATTAATACTCGGTTTTTGTCGGTATATGTCATAAAAAAATTAAATTTAGGTTAAAATTACCGTCTATGCTGTGTTTCGATGTATTACCCATCATTTTAAGAACAAAGCAAATGGAAATTGAAGGAATAGTTTCTAAGGCTTATTTCCCCCCTACACTTAAGTTGAACATTGTCCCTAATGTTCTTTAGAAGTACCCATAAAAAGAATAAAGGGGAAAAGAAAACAAGTAAAAGAAACTAGTACTCCCATGGTTTGCTCAATAATGGAGAAGAAACATGCGATAACTGGTTAAATCGTCCTTCAAGAATCGTCATATGAAACTTCCTAAGAACTTCCAAGCTTCTTCTCATCAAATATAACCTGTAAATCAAAGACATAGACAACTACACCTGGTGTAAAATTGGCGGGACAATGATATATACAACGAAACTTTAGGGTTGACTCTATGAAAGCAGTAAAAATATGATGAAAGTGATGATATAATCATAGGTTTTTGCAGGTTTACAAGAAAATTACAAATTTTGGATGTTGTACAAAACTGGAGACGTGACACCGTCAGGATAAACCCTGACGCCGTCTCCAACCACTATGAAAATTTCTTTTTCGTTTTTCTATAAAATTCATGGCACACAATCTATTAGTTATATCCTTGTGTAAATACTAGAATACTAGCATAAACCTGAGATTAATCACGTAAAATCATATGAACTCTACTAACGCGAATTAATCTAAATAATTTATTTTAAATGTTTGAATTGGTTCATATAAACCGGGTATTTTCCCCTACACTTATTTTATGCAAAATACCTTTGATTGTCAATAAGACGATGTTAAAAATAAAACAATGCATGATTACAAAAATAATTGAAACATAAAAGAATAAACGAGAAGAATTAAAACACAAGATGTTCCTAAATGCGGGAAAATAAATATGGGGTTGCCTCCTAAAAAGCACTTTTCTTTATTATTGAGTCTTGTAGCTAGACTCGAAGTCACACGCCCTTACGTGACTTCGTGTAGTCTCACATGCCCACGGATGAGCCATTCTTTCATACTTTCATCCACTTGATATTCGGGACCTAGGCTCAAACAATTCTTGTACGTATATTTGTTCTTCTCGTAAGCATTCCTAAATCCGTTGGTTAGATCTCTTTGACTTAGCACAAGGATAGGTGGGATCTTACAACACGATACGTGCCCCCAACTTTTAAACCTGGGTATAGTACGGGGCATTTGGAATGTGTAGTTGTTCAAGATCCTAGTGAATGACATTAATCACTTAGCACAATCATATTCAAGTTTAGTGATTTTTCTAAAGGGTTTTTCCATCACAACTTCAGCCATATCTCTCAGAATAAACTCTCTTATGTCTTCTAATACCACAAAATTCATGATGTAAGTGAAACTTCCTACAAACACATAGACATCCCTAACAATAGCAACTAAGTTCTTCCCTATACTTTTTAATCCTTCTACCATTATATTATTGTAGGCCTTACGTGTAATAATGTTCATTGGTAAAAAGGGGTCAAAGTAGGCGACAAACTTCCTAAAGCCGATCATACATTAGAATGCCAAGTCATCCCCCATCAATACTATTAATTACCCTTTGGCAGCATAATTGTCCTGCATTACCATACTCTTCTAGCTCATTTAGGACTTTACCATCATCAGAATGATCATCCGAGTCTAGAAAAGGTGAAACAAGTGGTGTATCTATCGATTTGTTATCAGGCTCAAGGTCATCCATATCAAAAAAAATTTTGGGTAAAGGGTTACCCCGGTAAAGTATATTAAAACCGAAAAAGTTAAGTACAAATGGAATGTGGCTGAAGTACCACATTAACCTCAAGCTAAACAGCTTGATAAACACCTAAAACTAGAGCTTATGACATGCCATAAACTCTTACAACTCTAGAGATAACTAATTGCAACTAGAACATATGACTCAACTAAACAATCTAACCAGCAGCAGCCGTGAAAGATGAACTTCCACCAGCTTTTGTGCTTTGAATTAAGTTTGACGATTCATCATGCACATTTTCAACATCTTCTTTGTCATCTTCTTCTTCATCATTTAAGGCAAAAAAAGAATTAGACATGAAGAGATTATCTTTCTTAGAAGAATTACCAATCGTCTTCAACATAGATGACGATTGAGATGTATTACCCACATTAGTAACTCCCTTTTTTGGTGCACTTGTAGTCGCCTTAGGCTCATATCTAACATTTTTTTAACCGAAGGACCAGTAAACTAACCACCATTAGTAGACTTGGACTTACCTTTTGTCTTCTTCTTTTTACCCGCCGTTTGGAAACCATCATTAGTCTTCTCAACAGTAGGAGTAACAACATTAGAAGAAGTAACAATAGGAGGACTCACCACTGTTGATCCCAATCTGATTAGATCTTTCTAGCCTGTTAAGGGTGGTAGCCAATCTGGATAGATCCAAACTAACTACAAGAGAAACAATGACTATGAACAATATAAGTTATGCGAAAACTAACTTATACTGCTAAGAAGAACAATGAATGAAACAAAACTTTGATTTCTATTAATCTGCTAGATTACAGATTACTAACTATATATCTTGGTGAAACTTGTATATGAAAACTTATATCTAACTAATGTCGTAGGGTTCCTTTTATACACCAAGGAAACCTTAATAGGCTTACAAAACGTGTTATGTGATCATGCATATCTATTCCTAATATATCTCATGCATATCACATAAGCAGTACTAACTTCATATGCTAGCAGTACTAACTTACTACTAACAACACTAACTATACTGGCAGTACTAACAATGTACTGGCAGTACTAACTATTATAACTAGCAGTACTAAATACTTAGTCTATTTTCAACAATCTTTATCAGCAACACTAAGTCTTCAATAACAGTACTAACTACAACTAGCAGCAATAAGTTGTAGAGACTTCTGAATCCCAACAATCCTCCCCAAAACATGATTGTTCACTTGTTAACCTTCATGTTTATTTAGTACAAGCTTCTTGAACATTAGGAGGATGTATTCAAACATACTTCTATTCTTTAATCCTTTCTTTGATGAACTTGAGCTCTTAGAAATCTTGAAATTCTTTAACTTCTCATTACAGCATCTCAACAAACTTGCAACACAGCTACACAACAACACCAACTAAGTTGGCTTTGTAGTTTTTGGCAAACTACCAGCCATAAATGGATTTGATGTTTCTTTACCAGTAGCCGTTTGCTCTGGAATAGCCAATGCTTCATTGTAATAACATGGTGCATTGAAAACCATATAGTTTTGAGTAAACTATCAACTATCAACTGATTTGAGATGTCTTTACCAAAAGCCGTTTGCTTTGGACTAGCCAACTCTTAACTGTGAAGCATGGTGAGTTGAGAACCATATAGTTTTTAGCAAAGTATCAGCTATTAACGGATTTGAGAAGTCTTTACCAGAAGCCATTTGCTCTGGACTAGCCAGTTCTTGATGTCTGTTAGACATGGTGAACTGATGACCATTTGTTGTGTGGTGATAAAACCAACACTTAAAGATCCTTCTCTCCTCCATCATGGCTTCCATGCTCATCAATATGCTTTTGAATGAATCTAAGCAGAGTATAAGCATCTTCACTTGCAGTCTTAGCTACTAACCTTAAAGAAAGCATTCTCTTAAGTGTTTCTTTTGAGAGTGGATACTTCCATTCTGCAAGCATATGAATCTCAGTACCATCTTCCAGTATCAAGGTATGAACACCACAATTTTCATATAAATCCTAGCTTTTAAGATTCCATCTTTCTTGATTCTGCCAGAGTTCATCTTCTGCATTTGCATCAAACATGGTCCTTAAATCTCCCCAAAGAACTAGATCAACACCTTCTGGAGTAGTTGTTTCAAATCTCTTCATCACCAGATTATATAACTCCTCAAGAGCTATCTAGCCTAGTCAAACCTGTCACCATTCACCGAAAGTTGTTTTAAATCCACCTAGAACTCCCCAACCAGATTTAAAGATGTCTAGTAGATGCACTCTGCAGCCATGGTCGCAGGTCTAACTCATAGAAATTTTGATTCCTATTAAAATTGAAACCGCTTCTCATAGGACATCATAATCTATTGTTCCTTCCTCAACAGAAACTATAATATAGAAAACTTTTAGTTGTTCTTACCTCTTCAAATCAGATCTGTCTTTTGCCTTTTAGACTTCTTTATAGCTTTCATCTTAAGTCTTCTGCCTGGTCTTTTTCTGGTACTATCTTCATGTCCTTCTTGCTTAACTTCAACTTTAGTACTGTCAGGTTCTTCAAGAACCTTCTCCTTATTTGAAGTATCTTCATCAGTTGCCTTCTCATTCATCTTCTTTATCAGTTCTTCTTCTTTAGCAGAACCAATAGGAACAAAAGGTTTGGCATTTTTCCTCCCCTGTTTGGATACAGACTCCTTCCTTCCCAACTTTCTCTTCATAGATAGCCTAGACATACTCCTTAACCATGCCTTATGATGTGAGATGACCGGGTGACTCTTCTTCTTTAGCTTCTTGATTCTTGTCTTTAATTTAATGATTTCAGCAACCTGAGCATCCTTGGAAGCTTTCAAAGCAAGAACCCTGTTTGACAAGTTAGTGCAAAGAATAGATAATTCTTCTAGGGTTATGCCACCCTCAGCTCTATCAGATGTGGGACCACCTAAAAGAGGACTATCATGGGATGGCTGAACTTGATCCTTTGCACTCCCATTAGTACCCTCTAAAGAGTCCCTAGAGTCTTGGGTAGTATCATGGCTAGATGATGAGGAAGTCTTAGAAGGTTGGTCTCTTGTACTAAGGTGAGTAGGAGAGGGTGTTGGTTGGGGTTCAGTGGGTTGTTCTGAACCTTCACCCTCAGGTGCTTGTGGCACCAACATGGAATCAAAGAGTTGAGTTACTTTTCCTGAAAACTTTACACCTTTCCTGGACATGTTTGAGAAAACCTTTTGAGTGTGAGCTGGTGTAACATAAACATCATTAAAAGGTTTACCAAGCTCAATTTGATTATTCAAGAACACCATTAAAAATCATAGATACATTAGAAATTTCTTTTAAGAAGTATCCAAGTTCCTCAACATACCATTAAAAATAAGTTTAGAAAAATTAAACTTTTGATTTGTTGCCAAACATATAACAGCTGAAGCAATATTTGTTGAAAACTCATTCCAACTTATAGATTTTAAACTTAGGCAATGAAGGATGATATGTATCAGATACTTCCATTGAGGAGAAAAGAGGGCTTTTTGAAAAGTTAGTTTGTTAAGTTCACCCTCATATCCCATTAATGCAAGGTTTTGAAAAATGGCTTCATTTGTTAGGCAAGCAGTACCATCAGCATCATTAAGGAGAAGAGAACTTCTGATTGATGCTTCTGTTACTACTACTGCCTTGCTGTCAACAGTAGCATGGATTTGCTTCTCATCATTGACTGTTTCAGAACTAGCAGTGTTCCAAAACTGTTCAATATAAGAAATATAGATAGTAGGACTTACAGTGAGAGCATGATGTATCAAATTTAATGTAAGAAAGTCCACTATCTTATGAAATTCTGAATTTCCTGTTGTCTTCTCCAAACACACGACCATGTTATGTTGATCGACAAATTTCAAATCAGCCATAGATGTGTTGAAAAGGGTGAATAAGGTGTAGGATATGTTCGATTGTGAGAATTTGAGGGTTTGGAAGAGTTAATTGAGATTTTATAAAGATGTGCTTTAGGGTTTGAGATGACCGACTGAATAAACTTGAATCTTTATCTTAAGGAAAGAGTATTATAGAAGAAAAGATCAAAAAATCTCAAGTCATAGACCCCTATAAGCAAGTTATTGGCGGAAATATCTCAACGGTTATAATTAATTAATGAAAATCTGGTATGCTCACCAACAGTAGTAACGGTAACAAGTAGCACAAACTTTTGCCTGGCAGCACCAACTTTGCTTAGCAGCATTAACTTTGCCTGGCAGTACTAACTTGTTAGTTTCTATGTAGCACCCTTAAATCCAATCCAAACTGCATCTTGGACCCAATCCAAGCATCAACACCATAGTTAAATGCTTTTAAGCAGCACTAACCAAGCCGGGCAGTACTAAGTGTTGGCCTGGCAGTATTAACAAAATTGGCAGCACTAACTAACTCAACACCATATGTAGCCCTCAATCTTTATTCCAAAGGAAATAATGAACTCCAAATAATTATCTAATGAACTAGAATCCATCTGCTAACTAAGATCATTTCACAAACTATACAACAAGGTAACCTGTTAACTTGCCTCCCCTGAACTAATGCAGCTATAGATTGATCATTCCAATGTTAACAATCAAGAAATTAAACCTGTTAACATCAAAAGCTTTGGTTAAAAGATCAGCTACATTGTCATCAGTGTGAATCTTTAGCACCTAGATAAGTTTCTTCTCATAAGCATCCCTAATGAAGTGGTGCGTAATCTCAATATGCTTTGTTTTGGAGTGAAATATTGGGTTCTTTACAATACATATAGTACTCGTATTATCAATGCAGATCTTTATGTTCATAAAATTGAACCCATAGTCTAACATTTGATTTTGAATCCACAATACTTGCCCACAGCAGTTAGCAGTAGCAACATACTCTGCCTCTGTAGTAGAAGTAGCCACAATTGTCTTCTTCTTGCATTGCCATGATATGAGTCTCCTGCCAAGAAATTGACAACCTCCTGTCGTGGATTTCCTGTCAAGATTTGCTCCAGCATAGTCACTATCTGAGTAGGCTTCCAGGTCAAATGATGACACTTTAGGATACCAAAGGCCCAGTTTGGGTTTACCCTTTAGGTACCTAAAGATTCTCTTTACAGCATTAAGATGGGAGGTCTTTGGAGTTACCTAAAACCTAGAACAAGCACAGACTACAAACATAATATCAGGCCTAGAAGCAGTCAAGTACATTAAAGAGCCAATCATGGATCTTTAAAGATGTACATCCACATCAGTAGCTTCTTCATCCTTGGTCAAAGACTTTTGGGTCTCAATAGGAGTACTAGCAGTTTTCACACTAACAAAATCAAATTTCTTCAGGATCTCTGCAACATACTTATCCTGACTTATAAAAATACCATCTTCTTTTTGTTTGACTTGTAATCCAAGAAAGAAGGTGAGCTCTCCCATAGAACTCATCTGAAATCTACTCTTCATCAATGCCTCAAATTCATCACACTAAGATCTCTTTGTAGAACCAAAAATAATGTCATCCATATAAACCTGTACTAACATGATATCATTTTTGTCCTTCTTGATAAAAAGAGTCTTGTCAATAGTTCCTTTTCTGTATCCACTCTTCAACAAGAAAGTAGATAAAGTAGCATACCAGGCTCTAGGAGCATGGTGTAAACCATATAAAGCTTTCACAACCTTGTAGACCTTCTTAGGGAACTTAGGATCTACAAAACCTGGAGGTTGAGACACATACACCTCCTCATCAATTATTCCATACAAGAAGGCACTCTTCACATCCATCTGATAAACTATGAATCCCATATAAGAAGAAAAGGCCAAAAAGATCCTAATGGCTCCAATCCTAGCTACAGGAGCAAAAACCTCATCATAGTCTATCCCTTCCTCTTGCCTATATCCCTGGGCAACCAACCTTGCCTTATTTCTAACCACAACACCTCTTTCATCCTTTTATTTCTGTAAACCCATTTTGTCCCAATTGCCTTCTTCCCATAAGGCAAATCTACAAGAATCCAAACTTTCTGAATCTTGAATTACAGCAGTTCTTCTTGCATAGCATCAACCCAACTCTCATCTTCATGTGCTTCAGATATCTTCTTGGGTTCAATTTGAGATAAGAAACAAGCAAATAAACAATGCTGGAAATCCTTGTGATGATTTCTTCTCTACTTTTGAATATAACTTACAAAAGCATAGGCTCCAGAACTTTTGGTCACTTTACTCCTTGTTTAAACTGCTAATTTTGGATCACCAAGAATTTGAGTTGAAGGATGAATAGAGTGAATCCTTGATGTGGGAATAGGACTAACATTCATAATGGTTTCTAAATTTGTGAAGTCAGCCACTGCACCCTCATCATCATAAGATGCATTGGTAAAAATACCATCATTAGGATTGTCATAAATATCCTCAAGAGCAGGTATTTGAGAATCATCTTGGTCAGTATTGGTTAGATCAGTGTAGGATAGTCCACCAGAAGGACTGGCAGTACTAACTGGTGTGCTAGCAGTATTAACTGTGTTAGTACTGGTAGCTCTAGCAGCACCTGCTTGAAGAAGCAAATCCTCAGTATCTTGGGCAAACTCCTTTCTAAGAGCTTCAGCTGCATCATAAGCTTCCTTTTCTTGTCTTTTAAGCCTTTCAAGCTCCTCCAAAAAGGCTTGATCCTCCTGATCTACTGGCTCCTCATTTGTCTTTAAACCAGTATTCTTATTAGACTTTTCACCTTCATTCTTTGCTTCTGAGCTTTTGACTGTTGAAGTATAAGAAGACCATATTGGCAGTACAAAGTAGTCTTGAGCAGATTCAGCTTCCATTTCAGAATTTCCCGCATCAATATTATCTTGTGTACCTGCACTATGATTACTTCTTGGATCCTGCAATTTTTGTTACTTTATTTATCTGATCTCACAGGCCTGATAATTCATTAATTCAGTTAAAGAATCCAAGACAAATAGCCAATTAGTCATGTTTCCTCAACATTTGGTTTATTGTTCTAAAGTTAGAATGCAAAAGTTTCTCAACTCTCTTGGTTCAAATGTATAACCCCTAAAAGCCTTGTTATTTAGTAAGACCAACTAAAACCCTTCATCAGACTTCCCTTCAAACTTGCCCAGGTGTCAATGGTATTCAAATGTTACATGGCACCCAAAAGTCTTATATAGCTTATGTTGGTAATGTTACCAGTTTATAAGTTCACTAAGGTGTCTTATTTTGAGGCTTAGTCCTAATACCCTATTAAGGACATAACAAAGCATACTAACTGCTTCACAGTCAGCCTAAAAAAGTGTTAGTAAAATGAATCTGCTAGCAATGTGTCTAGCACCTCAATAAGGGTTCCTGATCTTTCTTATTCAACACTCCATTTTGCCTGTGGAGTCTGCATTACTGTATCACTCGTGATCCCTTTTGACCCACAAATTCAATTAAATCCCTTTCGTGAAATTATGTACCATTATCACATCTAATATTTAACTTTTTGAAATACTATGGTTTCAAACTTTGTCTTATAAAGGAACTAAGGATTCCACTAGCTTCATCCTTAGTTCTTAAGAAGAACACCCAACTAAACATGCTAAAATTATCAGTGATAGAAAGGCAATAAGTCTTATAGTTTATGCTCCTTACAGATGTAGGTCCAAATAAGTCCAAATGTAAAAACTGTAAGGGCTGACTAATAGAGCTCACTGATTTGGCCTTATAGGAGGCCTTGTGTTGCTTTCCTTTCTGACAAGCAACACATGTGTGGTCATTTAGAAAAATCTTTGAAGGTAAACCTTTTACAAGGTTTCCATTCACACGTTTATTTAAGTTTTTAAAGTTAACATGACCCAACCTCCTATGCCATTTGTTAGATTCATCAATTGTGGCCTTTGCAATCAAACAAGCTAAACCTCCAGAAGGAACAATGTTCTCTATGTTGAAACTGTACATATTGTTTTTGTTGATAAAATATAATGCCTAAAAACATTAATAATATTTTTTCACATCTTTACGTTTTGATAATCACAAAATATAAAAACGTTCAACGTAAAATTAAACGTAAACAAGTATTTAGTAGTAAATATTCATTTCAAACTTATATCACTCCTGGTATGAATAAAACAAATGCTTGATGCCTTTAAAAGATCAAAGGAAACTTTATAAAATGTTGTAAACTTTATAAAATATCACAAAAACATTTTTTTTGCATTTTAAAAGAAATGTTTTTATTCAAAATCAAACATTTTTAATTTCAAATTTCGTGAACCTAAAACGCTAGAAATGGTCCATAACACCTTCTCCTAATAGACAAAAAGGAGTGTCTGAATAAGGGGCGGCCCCCTTAACTACATGGGCGGCCCCATTAATTTTAAGGGGGCCGGCCATAGATCCCGCTCCTCCTTTTTGTCCTATAAATACTGGACTATTCTCCAACATTTTTCTTACCTTTTGCACTCATTCTTTCAGCTCAAAACAACCCACTTATCCTCTCTAAAATCCTTGAGCATTTAATCAAAAATCTTATTTCCAAGGTGATCCAAGCGATATTCCTCAAGTGCAACGAGAATAATACGTCCAACATCAAGTGAAGAAAGTATTATACCATAGTGTGCATATCAATCTTGTGCATTCATTCACATATTTTGGAAATCAATGTATATCTTGGTATGTTGTGTGAAGTAGCTAGATCTTGGTGATCTTTATAAGTATAAGTAAACAACATAGAATTTTCATCAACAAATTTTTACTATGATCACAATTAAACGGGGAATATTTTTTTCGCTTTATACATACTGCATTGTCAATATCTCGTATATCAATGTAACTTGCATAACTAAAGTAGACAACCTCACCTAATCTACCTATGCAATCTGCTTCACATTATATGTCAAGCAAACATCATACATGTCCCATCTCAATATCTTTCATATCCTTAAGTACAAAGTACATTATTCCTATCAATGTACATTCGGGAACGTTATATCAAATGACTTTCAACCATTACATATCGTGAAACACTCTAACCCCAATTCCATGAAGGGTTAATATCTAAAGTGAATGTACAAGCTACTAAAGCATATATACAAGTAATATAACATTTCATTTGAAATATAAACTCCCTCCAAGTCAAGTACAAGTTTTCAAAGCACAATGTACAAGTCATTAAGCATGACATCTAAAATAGCCGTTTTACCTCCGTTTTCATTCTAATTTCTTCACCATCACTTGTGTACAAGCTACTACACTCAATATAAAATGTGTAAACCCTAATTATTCTATTCATAAGCTTTCATACATCTTTTTACACTCAAAACCCTAATTTAAAACCCTAAACCCTAAAACCGAGCTAGTTTCTAAACCATGACCCGTTTCTCGATATTTATCCATCATAAACCCAAACCAACTCTCAAATAAGTTGTAATAACTTAATTTAAAACATTATCAATCATGTTCAATCATCATTCCATCATCATTTCAACAATATACAAGAATTACAACTGGAAAACCCTAAATGAACCCTAAATGGATCATATGACCCGTTTACTCGTTTTCACCTATTTTATATCCAAACCATCTATGGATTTTTGCTAATAACACTTAATATAATCCTTGTGAACATTTATCTATCATTAAATTGGCAATATACAAGAATTAGAAGCCTAGAAAACCCTAATAAATTCAATGCAAGCCCTAAATAGACCCGCGGCTTAATCATTCCATTTTGACCCATTTTAGCTTAAACCACCAATCAAATTTCATTAATGATCATTAATACAAGGCCCAAGGTCAGTATTCTATCATCCTTGATCAAATGTACATGAATTATAAGCCTTGAAAGTCAAAGAAACCCTAATTGAACCTTTATGAACCCGCGACTTATCATACCTATTTTTAACCCGTTATAACCCAAACCACACGCTAACTTTTGTTAATACTTCATATTACAACCCTTAAGAACATGTTTTAATCATCTCATGATCAATACTCACGAAATATTGGCCAAAAACTTGAATTCGAACCCTATAATACCAAAACAGACCCGCGGCTTGTTTTGCTTGCATTTTGACCCATTTTGAACTCTTCTTTGCACACAAGCACCTCCATGACTCACCCACATGTCTCCCAAGCTGCTTACCCACCTGCTACAACATTTCTTTGGTCCAAATTGAAGCCACATCTCCCCCCTTTTATCCAAAACAGCCGCGGCAAGCAACAACACCATCCACCACTTCAATCTACATTCCTAGACTCCACAAATCACTCCATAGCTTCAAAACTTCATGTACTAGACAATCCAACTGTCCAACATCAGATCATAGAAGAAACCGTAAGCCCTAAGTGTTTTCAACTATAAATAGAACCCTAAATCTCTCATTTCTACTCATCCCCCCCACTTCTTCTTTCTATAACCCAATTGAGCAAACATTCTCTGCTCCATATGATCCTAGGATCATCTAAAAAGATCATTCAAACAAAGCTTTGAAGATTTGAAGCCCCGGGAACAAGATACAAGGCGTACAAGTAGAAATACTACTCGAAACTTAACGAATCGTTATTTTAAACTTGCGTTGCATTAAATCTTCATATTTTAGTTTATTATAACTTATAAAAATGTCCTATGAATGTTAAAATAAGCTGCATGGCACATTTGACATGTTTTTGTAATTATAAACCATGTAGGGGTATATATCGTAACTTTTTGAAAACTTATAACAAAGGGGCTAAAATGTCATTTTTATCAAAGTATAAACTATAAGGTTTCTAATATTCACTTTCCAAAGTACAAGGTTTACTTTGTATATCTTTTAAACTTGAAGGACCAAACTCGTAAAAGTGCAAACTCCAAGGGTATATTTTGCCACTTTTACAACTAAGGGTCCCCCTAAAATTAAACATTTTGAAAAAGTATAAAAAACATGTTTAAAAACCTACAAGGACATAACTTTAATAACGCTTCTTGTGCTTAACATTTCCAGATATTGATCAAACGCATTAAACCAAATTATATCGTACACAATACTAGGGACTTCCCATATAAAGAGGTTTCATCTTAGTAATACGTTCGTAAACTGAGTTGTTGGGTTTAAGATTTAAAGTGCCCTAGCTCCCAACTTTTACTGTAATGACGTCTGAATTAATGATGGCCCGAACGGGGATACAATAATTTCCAAACTCTTCATCAAACAAACTCATTACTCTTTAAAAAACCAAAGTCTAGAGTACAATTCTTCCTAAGACTCAACATTATTTACTCTAGTACTTTACGGGCTGTTTACATCTACCTATCAGGTGAAGTTCATAACCTCGCCTTTACTTATTTACATGTTTTATAAACCCGCGAGGGGGATACATGCTTGTTTACAAACTCTTTTACATACTCGTTTATCTTATAACAATGTGATTACTTTTTAAAGACTTAGTGAAGTTCATAACCTCGCCTTTACTTATTTACATGTTTTATAAACCCGCGAGGGGGATACATGCTTGTTACAAACTCTTTTACATACTCGTTTATCTTATAACAATGTGATTTCTTTTCAAAGACTTATACATGCTTAAACCATGAATGCAAGTGTTTTTCCAACTGTATGCTATCCAAATATATTATTGCCTAAGTAGCTTCCAGTGCCACTATTTCCATATCATGAATCATTAATTACTTGCATTGCGAGTGAACGCGAATATTGTGAATAGATCTATTGGGGGTGACGGCTCCCGTTTGTATACCCATGCTCGGGGTAGCCAAACGCACTATATTTGTCCTAATAGGTAACCTTGGCAAGTTATCTTTTGCACGGGGACATCTGTCCCTAACCAATATCACTACGGTGATTTCCCTGTTAATGTATTGATGTCATGAGCTTAGATGCAATAAATAACATTCCCCATGATGATTGTCCCTGCAATACCAGTATTTACATTATAACTTGTATTCAACTATTACATTTCAAACCTATGAATTTCACTCAACCTTTGTGTTGACCCTTTTTATGCATGTTTATCTCAGGTAATTGAGCAACTTATAGCATGGAGTGGCATGGACATGAAGATGGCTAAAACTTGTTATCATTCACATTTTATGTTTCTAGATTTTGGGACCTGCCTTTGTAAAAGTCTGATTTGAAATGAATTGTAACGACCCACTCCGGAAAGGAGGCCGAAACGTCATAATCATGGTGTCATATCAAAGCATAATAAAGGCATAAAGTCATAAATGATAACATAGGACAAGGTGGAAATATCTTTTGAATAAACGTCTCTTTTGGGTCGTTTTCTATGATTATGATTGTTGTTTTCCTGAAGTAATACCCCAAATTAGCTTCCGCTACTATATTGTAAAAATGGGGGTGTTACAGGTTTAGATCTTGTTAATCCTATTATTAGGCTGACTTGTTGAACTTAGGATTAGCAGGGTACTAGGATAAGTTGGCATTTATCCCTAGTGTAGCAATTAATCTGATTACCGCCTTTATCACATTAAATACTTAAAAGTTCAGGAACTATTTCAGAGAGAGTTTATAATCAATCTAGGTTATCGACAGGTCTTTAGGATAGTTGGGGTTTAATCACTGCAACTTGGATGCCCTACCTTCGTGACTTTCAGGGAATTAGGATCGCAGGAAGTATAGGACAGACCTCAAATGCCAATTCGAGTATGTTGATATTATAACCTCTAATAAAATGATATCTGGACACTAGACTAGAAAACATTAATTTTTTCTCCCATCTCGACAATTGTGACGATTCATCATGCACCACTTGCTTGATCAATTTTAATCCATTAATTTACTAAGTTGGTGTTGATTCCACAATTTAATTCATTCATGCATACTGGTTACATTAATATATATTTAATTATTCCTAGGCGATTGTGATACAAGGTTCTTGGCTATTAATTTTATATAATTGTGTTTCATCCATTGCATTTGTCTTTGTTGCCGCTGCTAGGATTTTCATTAAGCTTATTGTTCATTATAATTGGTTTTGTGCACTCGATTCCAACCCTAGCTAACTAGGGTTTTTGTTATTGAAGATTTAGACGTATGTTCTTCTAGTTTATTGCGCTACTGGTTGCGTGGGTGTGAATACATTGGGAATGGAGCGAGGGTTTTTGAGTCAGAAGGGGAGTGGTGATACGACCTTGTTCGGGGTTGTATCAGGATAGGGGATCACTTCAAGCGTGTGCTGGCTCCGTCAGAAAATAGAAGAGAAGATTAGAGATATTTTGATCTTTTAACTTGATTGAATGAATATAATAAAAGACTACAAAGACTATTTATAATAGCTAAATGGGCCATGGGCCTATTATGCGCTATTATGACCTTTGACTTTTGACTACAAGATAAACATTGACTTTTGACTTTCCTAACAAAGTTATTGACTTTCCTAATATGACTCAACACATATCCTAAACATAATAAACTATAATAATATCCTAAACATAATAAACTATAATAATATCCTAACCGTGGGTGTATCATTCCCCATTCATTCACAACCACCTTGTCCTCAAGGTGATGTCTTGAAAATTCTCTTGATTCTGGGATCCCATAATTTTCCTTGAATAAACAGGAATTCTTTCGAATGGTTCTTCACATAAAGCTAAAAAACAACCAAACGAGCTACGAGCCAGGGTGGTAGCTAAGCACCATAGACCTTTGCCAGTTTTCTAATCTTTGTGGTCGCTTCGGACTTAGCCTTCTTAAATTCCTCATCATTAATTTTTAGAGCATACATGGTTTTATAATGTTTCTTCTTCTGATCAACGACAACTTTTTGAGGATCATAAAGCGTTGGGTTTAGATCAAGCATATTCTTCTCCAAATCCTTTGACGTGGTTTCTAAAGCCTCCCTAAAGTTGTTCTTTAACTATAACTCCATTGGAAGTTTCTCCACCTGCTTCTCCAACTCATGAACCATTGTATGATCTTTTTTTATCTCTTCATTAGCATCTAAGGACCCTTTTGCCTCAAGTGAAGCTACTTTACTTTGCAATGATGTAATGGTATCTGCTGTCTCATTAATGGTCTGCTCAGAAACTTGTTGATCTTTAACATTCTTGCGTTCTTCATCTTTAACGTTTTCAATCTCTTGATCATCAGCCTTTTTCACTTCTTGTTTATCATTCACGTTAGGATCTTTTTTATCACCACCATTATTATCGACTACTTGGTTATTTGTGTTCTCAAAATGGGCCTCGATGATACGAGCCAACAAAAACACATCGCCTAGCGTAGTTGGACTCGATGATCGATTTCTCTCAATGAAAGCACCAATTGATACGACCCTTGCGGATAGTATCGGGATAGTAGCACCACTTTAAGCGTGTGCGGACTCCTTAAGAAGAGAGGAAGAAGATTTAGAGATTTATTAGCAAAAACATACCTTTCATTAATGAAAACCATTCAGTATATATAGCCGAATATATAGTCGAATAACCCTATCTTGTAAGCCAAGATAAACATAAATCTTTTCCTAATCAAACATGCAATTAATGACTTTCCTAGATAAACATAAAGACTTAAATACTTTCCTAAACAATGACATTATTTAAGGGATAGATTTACATAGAATAATCTTTTTGCCATGCGGGATTGGAACGGATCCTCATTGATCGTCTGGTGTGATAAGTAGGGTTAGGAGGGGTGTAAAGGAGAAGCAAGGTTCGATAGCGGATAAGTCAGTCGAGATTAGTAAGCATGTTAATGTTGTAAATGCAGGTTTAGAATCGTTTCCAATCGTATCTGAGGTGCATGGAATTCACTCTCCTACTGGTAATGAGGAGAACATGATTGATGCTGGTACTACGGTTGGACCTACTCAGGCAGGTAATACTCTTGGTATGTCTTCGTATGCTAATGTTACTGGTAAACCAAGTGGGACGAAAGTGAATTTTCGTACTTTGTTTACACCAAGGGGTAATGAGATTGATGTGGTTGTACCGGTGGAGTCTATTAGAGCTATAAGTGAATGATTTGCTAATACTACATATGTTTTTTTTTGCAAAACGGGTGGCCTACCCTGTTGTTGCTAACTATGTTAGGAACACTTGGGGTAAATATGGGCTAGTTCGATCAATGTTTAGCTCGTCTACCGGGTTATTCTCCTTTCAATTTAGATCCATGGACGGTTTGGATGCAATGCTTGAAAATGGTGCGTGGTTCATTCGCAATAATCCGCTTATTCTGAAATAATGGCATCCGGATGTGAACCTATCGAAAGAAGATGTTGGTACTGTTCCAGTTTGGGTTAAACTCCATGGTGTCCCTGTTACGGTGTTTAGCGAGGATGGCTTGAGTGACATTACATCTAAACTAGGTACTCCTCTAATGTTTGACTCTTATACGTCTGATATGTGCATGCAATCATGGGCCAGGTCAAGCTATGCTAGAGCTATGATTAAGCTTCGAGCTAATGTAGAGTTAAAATAAAACATTGTGGTGGTTATGCCTAAAATTACTAGGGAGGGCTACTATACATGTAATATTCGTGTTGAGTATGAGTGGAAACCTCCTAGGTGTGCGTGTTGTAAGGTTTCTGGCCATGTTCAAGAGGAATGTCCAAAGAATATAGGTGCTGGTGAGACGAAGAATTTGAAGAAGACTAGTCAAACTCCTAAAGGTATTCCGGTTGGCCAGACGGTGTATTTAAACCAATAAAACAAGTTTATCAACCTGTTTCTAAAAAGCCTACTGCCAACACTAGCAAAAATAAGAAGAAAAATATGGAGCCTACTAAAGAGGTTAGTAAGTCAAACCCTTTTGAGGTGCTTACCTCGGTTGATAATGATGTGGAGTTGGGTACCAATGGTGGAACTTCAAATTTGGCTAGCCAAGAGACCAACTCTAGTGGATCTTCGCTCTGGAATGTGGATTCTAGTAGTCCTAGTACTACTCCTATTATTGAGAAAATTGATAAGATTGAAAAATTAATTATTGATGGAAAAGTTACTTTGGTAGATGATTAGGGAAAACCTTGGGAAAAGGTTGTTTCTTCGGGTGATTATAACTGTGAGGATAAGGTTGCTTCAGTTGATAATGAAATGGCTAGTTTCTTGACTAAGAAAGATAGACATGGTACACAGAGTTTGCTTGAGCGGTGGAAGGAATCTTACGAGAATGACGACTACGAATACGACCTATACGGTGATGATATGTATGAAGGTTAGAAAATTCCTGATAAGCTTCAAGCTATTTGTGATAACTTGGATATTACAGTTAGGGGTCGTAGAAAGAAATAGGTTTCTTGTATTATTGTTCCTTTTATAGGTCTACTATAGTCAAGGTTATAAATAGCGTGAAGCGTGACGTGACGGCATAGCCAAGCCTCAAGCTTTAGCATGAGGCGTTGCGTTATAGCGTTTTTAAGGCGTGACTCAAGGCGGCAAAAAATATTTATAGAGTGGTTAATATTAGTTAGCTACTAGGCTTAAAATTGAGTTATGGAGTTACTAAGCCCGAATCCCATACAACCCAAATCATAAATACTTGTAAATAAACTCAAGTTCATGAAATCTTTTAAAAGCTTCAAAAAATGCGCGGTATAGCGCGCTTTATCACGCCTTATCGCGCTTTATTGCAAGACACGCCTAGAGACGACGCCTTGGCCTGTTTCGTAATGTGGAAGCCACGCCTCGCGCTATAGCGCGCCTTTTAAAACCCTGACTATAGTTGTGTTTCTTCCTTAAAGGAAGTTGTTTGCCTATGTAACGGGCGGAGATGTGGGACTCACCCTCATCCTTTGTACTTAATTGTTTTTGGCGTAGTAAAATTTATCGGGAAAACCTTTTACCCAAAAAATTACACTAGGAAACATGTCATAACTTTAGTAATGAAATAACTAAGTTAGCACGCCTTTCTCCCTGACTGTTCTCAAATCATTTACTTTTCACATTTATTTTCCTGTTAAGATTTCAATTCAATTCAAAACAATTTTTAAACATGTGACACATTTCAAATTAAAACTAATAAAACTTAGCTCTTGGGACGACCTCGGATTTACCAAGTCCTGCACTAGATACGACCGGGTTCTCTGCCCATTAGTGCGTGTTGACATCGGTAGACGAGTTTTATAAATTTAAAACTTGCAATTTTAATTTAACAATTAATACGCATCAGTACAACATCGTCTATTTATTTTTATACACAATAATTCGTGTTTTCATTTTGATATTAATAATCTTATGCATACATATGTTGTATTTATAAAACAACATATATGTTGTATTTTTAAATATATAGTATACGGGTACAACATTTGTATGATATATATATTGAGTAAATAGCAATATATTGAGTCTAGCTTATAGAAATTATTTACCCCAAAGTTGTTTATCATTTGCAAAAATAGTAAATATATTAAGTCTTTCTTTTTAGACCATTTGCAATAATTGTTCACCCTAAGTTAGAGAATGGAAGCACGACGGGCCTTATGGATTGCTAAATATGGACTGCTAAAGATAGGTTAGTGGGCTAGTAAAGTAACTTAGGATAACTTTAAATGCTTTTTAATACTCCTTCCGTCTTAATTTATTTTTCTACTACTGACTTCTGAAGTATTTTTTATTCAACCTTAATCTTAAATTATTTTTTTGTGTTATACAGTAGTTGATGCTAAATATATGAATGAATCGAGTTTTAAATGTATTCTCATTGGTATAATTTTTATCAAGTATTATATAACACAAAATTAATAATTTATGGTCAAAGTTGAATAAAAAAGACTACAAAAGTCAATAGTGGACAAGTAAATTGGGACGGAGAGAGTATATAGTGTAATATAATATAGTGTAGCTAATTAAAAATACTTGTAACCATTTTTTACGTATCTTAAGTAGGGGTGAGCAGAAAAACAAATAAATCGAAAACCGAAATCGAACATAACTAATAATCGAATCGAATATGCCAAAATCGAACCGAACTACAAATTCGATTTTCGGGTTGGTTATGGGTTTGGCAATTTGAACCGAACACCGAATTTATATAAATATATATATATTTTATATATATTTATACATATATATAAATACAATTAAAATTTTATCCTAATATAAAAAAACACTGTTTATGCTTGAAATAATTATTTTTGCTAAATATTTATGTAATTATTAATTTTATAAAATAGTGTAATTCTGGTCAACCCAAAAACCGAACCGAATTCAAATTCGGTTTTCGGTTTGGTTCGATTTTCGAGTTGAAAAAAAAATTAACCGAACCGATCAACACCCCTAATCTTAAGATCGGATTTCGGGCTTTGAGCTATTGGGCTTTGGTCTTAGCTTGGGCCATTTTTAGTGCTCAATTATAATATAAATCAATTGCCGAATAATACGACGGCGTTTATGCCATCGTTTCATTGTTTATCGGTAAACAGTGTGTTTTTACTGTTTATTGGCCTGGCCCAAAAATTGCTCTTAGTGTTCATCGGTCTGGCTCAGAAAAAAATGGCCCAATATGAAGAAAAAAAACTGTTGTTGGCCCAAAATAGGAAAAAAAAAATATGTAACATACTCTTAATTTTTAACTATTTACGACTTCTTTATGTAATAAACTTTATTTATTAAATATACAACACATATCTACCGATTCATTCAGATTAAAAAACATCGCGGAAAGATCTTCGAATTACGAACAAAACAAGCCCAATATTACAATGCTTCTGGCATACGTAAAAAATAAAAAATAAAAAAATAAAAAATAAAAAATAAAAAATAAAAAATAAAAAATTTATTCGGGAAAAAATTAGCCTCGCCACAACGCGCGAGTTCTTATGCTTGTTCATATCAGATTTCAATGTACCGTTATATATACACATAGACTGATAGACCTCGTTATATCTTTTGCATCTTTGCATTAGTCGTTTTCTTTTCGAAAATTTTGGACGATACAGCCAGAATAGCATGTCATTTTCATTGTCAGAATATAATATAATCATTTTATTATCGTTGGTATCGTAATATGGTAAACAATGTGTCATATCGGATAGTCGGGAAACCATTTATCTATATAACCCGGGATGACAACGGGACGGAGAATATGAGGAAACAATGTATATTTTGAGTGACTGATAAAGTATATTCAGTTAATGGGTGACCTGTCTACGAAATACTATGTGATTAGAAAAAATAAAAATTGGGTGGCTTCTTGGTACAGTACCTTTAATAAAAAGGATAGTTTTCAACTTCTAAAAACAATTCGTTTGTGTTAGTGTTGGGATCATCGTTAAATCGTCCTATAAAAAATGTCTACTAATCCTACCACACATATAATTACTCCGTATAACACTTGAAGAAATTTAGCATTTTCTTAATTTTGAATAAAAAACTGAAAGATTTAAAAGGGATAGTTAATTAGGAAAATTTTGGCTTATTAACAATGGTATATGTTGCATAGATTATTGTGCGTTGGGTGTACTTGCACCGTTGTACGCATGCAACTGTGGTATAGGGCTATAGGCTATGCATGCTGCTGCTAAATAGAGTAGAAAAGGTAGGTCATGCATGGTAATTAGTGCTAAACCTGGATATCTGTCACGCATAAAGTGAACAACAACGTGCTTGTGCTTTTTTTCATCGTTAATGGATACTGAGTTTATTGCGATTTGTGTTTTATTTATTGGAGATTATTTTCTTAAGTACTACTCGTACTCTTTCTGCTTAAATTAGATTTCTATTTATAAACACACACTTTCAAGGAGGAGAAATTGTTACTACAAAACATATAGTATAATAAAAATATGAACATTTATATTTTGGTTACTTAACTAATAAAGTTGTATGTTTAGATCAACCAACTTATACAAAACAATATTTAGTTTGCGTAACTAATACTAAATTAAACCATGAGTTATCTCAAAAGTGATAAGAAAAGTAGGTTCAGTGATATCAGGGCCCTAAATGAGCTTAGATATTTTGTTCATGGATCACAAAAAAGGAATTGGATATGTGATAAGAAACTTGCTTTTTAAGTACTGTATGTTCTTAATTTCTTCTCTTTTAGCTTTTTTTTGGAACGTCGGTATAAGTTACAATTTACAAAGTAATTGTACAAATCTTTCTCGGATCGTTGATTCGAGTTTTCTTGATCTAGACTAACAACCAAATACGAATACTAAGATTGATTCTTTTAACAGTCGTTGATTCAAACGAATACTGATCATTAAGATGATTTTTAGCAAAACTGTTAAAAATAGACTTTTTGCAATACATTTATTAAATAGGCGTACAAAACTGAAATGGACCTCAAAAGACAAACGGGCCGAAAAATAGCCTAAAAATAAATGTCCAAAAAACCCGAAAAAACATGAAAATGCAAATAACTCCTAAAATATAGTGTTTCGGGGCTCGAAAGTTCCGTAAACCAACTACGTTGTTTACCACAGCGTTCTCCTCGTTCCAAGCTTCGAATCAGCTGGTCTTGAGCCTAATATGCCCCTTTGAAAGAAATCATTTTTCTTCACACAATCTTTAGCTTCTAAAAACAAATGAACATGTTCTCCAAACTTGAGCCTGCTTCATTACCTTTCGAATTAAGGAAACTTTTTGTTTTTTTAGGAAAAACCATTGAACCAAGATTGAACTAAATGAACAAATAAAAAACTTATACAACCGTCCTTACTAAAACCAACGGTTAGGAGCAACAATAAAAGGGGGATGAATCTGAATTGAGGAAATGATAAAAAAGAAAACCAACAAGACCTGACTAGATTGTTGTATTGGTGTGAAGCTCTAATATTCTCACTGGTGAGCTTGCATCAACAGCGAAAGATTCTCATCTTGACATTGACCATTCATATGATTTTTCCAAGTATTATTTCACGGTTTCTCAACTGTCATTCTAAGAAAGAACAATTATTCGGTGTGTTCTTTTGTCTATTTCACCCTGAGACAATTATAACACCCAATGGGTTAAAAATGATTGGCGTCAAGTTGTTCGTGGCAAACTGCGTGGTGTAGCGGTGGGATTGTGGGCAGCTTGCTTGTGATCACCATGAAAAACAAACACAAGGAAGATTTTGTATTTTACGATATGCTAACAACGGGTGGTTTATGTGCATGATAAAACATGCTAATAATTAAAGGGTCCTTTGCATATATATCCTTTCAAAGATGCAAAATTGCATATATGTTTATAAAATGAGATTTAATGACTCATATAATGCATAGTTATCTTAATCATTTTATACATGGTATGTGATGTTAAGTATGAAATTGTTGGGATTTATGAATCTAGCTAACCAATTTAGCCACGAGTGCGCAGCGGATGGATCTAGTTATGGCAAGTAAGTTAACACATATTAAATAAGGAAAGTGTACCTTTTGCGATTATTCTTGATTACAAAATCGTCTAAAACAAACGCCTCTACGATTGCTCACACAATCACGTCAACAAAGTATGTAAGATTGCTAGTCTAACCTTCACGAACAAGCACCAAGTGTAATACCATAAAAACAAACACACTCCTTGCGTTTCTTTTTTAAGTCGAACCAAAAAAACAACCTTAATAAAGGTTTGTGTCACACCCCCAAAATATCAGAGTATAATGGCAACCGAGGGCGTGTGACTTCATGATTATCATACTTCTAAGCAATACAGAACGACCTCTATATGAGACGTTTTAAGAAAATTGATCATTTGTATTAGGAAATAATAAATTGTTTAAACATTCAGCGGAAGCATAAAAATAGACAATACGACATTGTTTTTAAATAGTACAATGATCTTCAGATAACAAGAAATGACTGCAATGCATGAGACTTCATATAGCATCTTCGTTCTTAATACCTGAGAAAACATTGCTAAAGTGTCAACATAAAGTTGGTGAGTTCATAGGTTTGTTTAAGCAGAAAATGTAAATGTTTATGAATCACAAGATTTCATCCGCATATGACAATATAACAGATACAATGTCATAAAAATTGCATTACTATTGTCTAAGCTCATGACACTGAAGCGTTAACATATACCAACGATAATGAATTCCCTTGCAGGTGTCTAACCCGGGACACCCGTAATCTGACTCAAATGAAACTGTATTCGCTTGACTAATGTCAGTCCAAGTCGAACAGGGACGTCAATCCCGATAGATCTATCCATAACATTCGCGCTTACAAGTAATTAACGGTTCATGATAAATCGGGCAGATAGCAACTTGGGTTAAATCGGGACTTAGACCAATCAGTAATGAGTAATTGCACATGTTTCACACGTTTGAAATAAGCAATGTTCTCACCCCAAAAGATGATTTAAAACAGTAGAGTATGGGCTATGAAAACTCACATTGACAGTTAATCGTTGGAGATTGAAAAATGGATTAAAGCACGTCAGATAGCGAAACACCTAAGTAATTATGACAAATCTGAGTTTACATTCTAAAACTTAATGTATGCAATGAATTATGCAAATGGTCAAAAGGCATGGTCGTTAGGAGTCAACGTTTTACGTTTTCAAAGTGTTGATTAAACCGTTGGCTCTAGAGATGACTTTACGATTACAAGTACGTATACAGGAATTACTACTGTTATGCGTCATATCTTATGTTTACAAGTTCTTTATTTCAAAAAATATGGGCGTCATTTGTTAGTTACTAACTCTGCATATTTTATTTACACCGCCATTGACAAGTTAATTCTATAATGTTATCACGGCCCGTTCGATTCGTTTAATTAAGTTATAAAATTATATATATTCACTACTAATACCCTTAAGTCTCCATAATGACACATATAGTCCCTTAATTCTTTAAAATAGTATTTATCGAATGTTTGGGTTTTCACCTTTTAATTTCTACGTTTTAAACCCGAATGATCTTTTAAATATATTTTTTTGTCAAGGGTTTTATATTAACCGCGTTAAATTTTTTTTTTAAATTAATATTTATTATTTTTACTCCTAATTCGTCGGAAATCGTGGTTTTATAGTCTTCTAGCTTTTGAATAATTTTGGTTTCGTTAACGAGTCTACCCCTTTCGTTTGAGTCTCGACAAGGGACGAATCAAAGACACGAAAACATGTACGTTTCTATATTTCTTTATGTCAAAATTTACAAGTAAATATAACAAGTATCATTTCAATAATGTAACCCACACATGGCCACCCCCTTCCCTTCCTTTTTTCTGATTTTTGGGTCGAGCAACAGTGGGTTATACCCACTTGGTTTTGTGTCTTATTCTACCCCTCATATATATAATGTCACATGTTTCTTTTCTTTTCCTTTTTGCTGCCCAACCGACACAACAACATATATATATACTAGCTTCCTATATATTTTTACATATGCTTACGACTCGCGTGGTTAGCAACTAAGAGGCTCAATTACTACTTGCTTTGCTATTGTGAGGGTGCTACTAGAAGTGAAGAGAATAAATGCCTATTTATACTACCATTTTGTGTATTCACTGAAAGCTTTCAAAGTTTCACGTGAAAGTTTATTATTCATTTACTATTGAGCATAGTTGTATAGTATACCTGCCAATAGTAAATCTTTCTATTTGTGAAATAGAGTTTGCAGGAGTAAGAATATTGGCATGTGAAGATTTTGAAAAGACACTAATGTGATAGGCATGGTGTAAGAATGCATGAATAGTGTTAGCTCGTGCAATTTTAATCTTTCTCTACTGATTTCTTGACAAGGTATTTGCATATTATATTGGAGGAAATGAAAACACAACGTATATTGTTTACTTGGTAATATTTAAATATTGGCCCATTCATGGTTTTATTTATTGAGGTATAGACGGGTTTACAAAATAATATAGTCGTGCGACTTTGTTTCGCGCGGCGTAAAATAAAAATAAAAAAAATCGATTTTATTGTTTACGACGTCTTTCGTTACATGCCCCTTTTTTTAACCTAAACAAAATACAATTACACGCGTTATTATATCCTTAATTAGTGCAAAATGTTTATTCCTTGAAGAGTAACGTTTAAAGGAAAGTAACGGTAAATTTGCAATTGCTTGCGATACATAAAGCAACAAGAAGTCCTAAATTTTTCCGAGGTGCTACATCCGCCCCATGTTATGCGATTTCGTCCCGAAATCAAGACGTTGTGGTAGGTCGCGGATTTGTGAATAGGTGAGGGTATTTTTCCCTAAATTGGTCTTCGCGTTCCCAAGTGTACTCCGGGCCTCTACGTGCATTCCAACGAACTTTAACGATAGGTATACGGCTTCGCTTAAGTTGCTTGACCTCACGGACCATTATCTTTACGGGTTCTTCAACGAAGTTGAGTTTGTCGTCAAGTTGGATTTCCTCCAGGGATATAACGAGAGTGTCATCGGACAAACATTTCTTTAGGTTGCAAACGTGAAACACATTATGTACTCGACTAAGTTCTTAAGGCAATTCCAAATGGTAAGCTACTGGACCAATCCTTTCTATGATTTAGAAGGGTCCAATATAACGAGGGTTTAACTTTCCACGTTTTCCAAATCGCATTACACCCTTTCAGGGCGCGACCTTGAGCGTAACCTTATCTCCAACTTCAAATTCAAGGGGCCTACGCCTCTTGTCAGCGTAGCTCTTTTGTCGATCACGTACAACTTGCATGCGATCTCTAATCTTGAAAATCTTTTTCGTAGTCTCGTGAATAATCTATGGTCCGGTAAGTTGTGCTTCTCCAAGTTCAGCCCAACAAATAGGTAAACGACACTTCCTTCCGTAAAGTGCTTCAAACGGTGCAGCTTTAATGCTCATGTGATAACTATTATTGTACGGGAATTTTACTAAGGGCAGATGTCTATCCCAACCATTCCCGAAGTCAATCACGCAAGCTCTTAGCATGTCCTCTAATGTTTGAATGGTCCTCTCACTCTGACCATCGGTCTGAGGATGATAAGCAGTGCTCAGGTTCAACTGCGTACCCAATGCTTTATGCAAAGATTTCCAAACTCTCGAGGTAAAATGGCTATCACGATCGGAGATGATTGACACCGGTATTCCATGTCTTGCTACTATCTCCTTCATGTACAGCCTCGTCAATTTTTCTGTCGAATCTGTCTCTCTCATTGGCAAAAAGTGCGCAGACTTGGTAAGACGATCAACAATGACCCAAATCGAATCGAATCCTGCTGCCGTTTTGGGTAGTTTGGTGATGAAATCCATTGTTATCTTCTCCCACTTCCATTCTGGTATATCGGGTTGGACCAATAAACCAGAGGGCCTCTGATGTTCAGCCTTGACCTTGGCACAAGTCAGGCATTTGCTGACGTATGTGGCGATGTCAGCCTTCATGTTTGGCCACCAATATAACATCTTCAGGTCATGGTACATCTTGTCGGATCCTGGATGAATAGAATACTTTGACTTATGCGATTCGTGCATAATCAAAGATCTCGTGTCACCGTAACATGGTAACCAACTCCTATTATCCAAACATAATGTTCCATCAGCGCGGGCTTCTAATTTCTTTAGCATGCCTTCAATATCTTCTGCTTCAATGTTTTCAACCTTAACTGCTTCTTTCTGAGCCTCAAGGATTCGTGACGGAAGGTCCAAGCCAATGGTCATAACCAAGGCTCTTACTCGCAACGGTTCGATCCTTTCCTTTCGACTCAAGGCATCTGCTACTACATTTGCTTTCCCCGGGTGATAACGAATTTCGCAATCGTAATCACTTAGGAGCTCTATCCATCGGCGTTGCCTCATATTGAGGTCCTTTTGGTCTAGGATATGTTGTAGACTCTTGTGGTCGGTGAACACCACACATTTTGTGCCATACAAATAGTGTCTCCAGATCTTCAGGGCGAACACTACTGCTCCTAATTCCAGATCATGAGTGGTGTAGTTCTTCTCGTGGATCTTTAGTTGTCTGGAAGCGTATGCAATAACCTTCATTCTCTGCATCAGTACCGCACCTAATCCTTTTATGGATGCATCACAGTACACCACAAAATCATCACTGCCTTCCGGTAGTGCTAAAATAGGTGCAGCACATAGTTTCTGCTTCAATAGCTGGAAAGCTTCTTCCTGTTCTTCACCCCAATCGAACTTCTAGTTTTTCTGTGTAAGCTCAGTCATAGGCTTAGCTAATTTAGAGAATCCTTCGATGAATCCCCTATAGTAGCCTGCAAGACCTAAGAACTGGCGAATCTCCGAAGGAGTGGTTGGAGATGCCCAATTCTTCACAGCATCAATCTTAGTTGGGTCCACGTGAATACCACTGTTATTGATCACGTGTCCAAGAAATTTTACCGTATTGATCCAAAATTCACACTTAGAAAATTTGGCATACAGTTCTTCTTTCTTTAACAACTCCATAATAGTCTTCAGGTGTTCCTCGTGTTCTTTCTCGTTGCAGGAGTATATGAGAATATCATCGATGAACATAAAGACAAACTTATCCAAGTATGGTTTGCACACACGGTTCATGAGATCCATGAATACCGTAGGCGCGTTGGTCAAACCAAAAGGCATGACTCGGAACTCATAGTGTCTGTATCGTGTTCTGAAAGCAGTCTTGGGAATATCTTCTTCTCTAACCCTTAACTGATGATAACCTGACCTTAAGTCAATTTTTGAGTAGATACTGGATCCTTGCAACTGATCGAATAAGTCATCGATTCTTGGTAAGGGGTAATGATTTTTCACTGTCAGTTTGTTCAACTCATGATAGTCAATACACATTCGGAAAGATCCATCTTTCTTTTTGACAAATAAGATTGGTGCTCCCTACGGAGAGGAACTTGGTCTTATAAAACCTTTGTCAGAAAGTTCTTTTAGCTGTTCGGCTAGTTCTTTCATTTCTGCAGGTGCAAGACGATAAGGTGCACGTGCAACTGGTGCAGCTCCGGGTATTAACTCGATGTGAAATTCTACTTGGCGGGTCGGGGGTAGTCCCGGCAATTCTTTAGGAAATACCTCCGGCAAGTCTTTGACTACAGGCACATCTTCAATTCGCCTCTCTGGGATTTTGGTTTCCTCCTCCTTCATTATTTGAATCAAGAACACTTGACATCCTGGTCGAATGTACTTCTGCTTTCTGATCTCGAGATGACTCTATCTAGATTCGTTTTCAACCTCCGCCTTCTTTCGCCTTGTTACAATTAGATATCATTTCCATTTTACGGAAAACCAAACGTACTTCTCATAACACTTAACCTCCTAGTGTGTTGCTCGGGCATCAATCATTCTGGACATTGACGTCACAAACTTCCTAGTTCTATAGGGATTAAAGTCAAAAATTTGAATAGGTGATTTAGCAAGTTTTGAGTACACCCTCTTAAATAGTGTTTGGGGTTAGCGACTTTCCGATCGGCTAGATCTACACTATAATTTGGTATCTAGGGTTGTAGGAGGGATGTCTATATATTTTTACTGAAATCATATGACAAGAAGCTTCTATCTGCACCAGTATCAAATAGTACTGAAGCATAGACATTATTGATTAGGAACGTACCATTCACCACGTTGTTATCTTTCACTGCAGCTTTAGCACATAGGTTGTATACTCTGCCAGGTGCTCTGCGTTCTCCCTGAGTGTTGGTTGATGCTTGGTTATTTCCTTTAGGGTTTCCTTGATTTTTCCTTTGATTGTTCTAAGGATTTTATTGGTTGCCTCGAATTTGGTTTCCACTGCCTTGACTTCATTTTTCGACACTTGTTTTTGTAATGGTCCCTTCTCACCACATCCGAAACAAAGTAACATCACTTCCCTATCCTCCTTGGCTTCCGGGTCCTCTTTGGTTTGCAAGGCGAGGTGGAGCTCGGCAGTCTTTGGCCTTATGTCCTGCCTTTCCACAGTTGTGACAAGCAGGAGGGCATGCGTAAGTGTGGTGTCGTCCACACTTTCTGCAGTGGGGTAACTTGCCAGCATAAGAACCTTGCCCAGCTGAAAATACCATTGCTGTCTCTAGGCATTTGTTCGGGTTAAGGTTGCTAGTGTTGTTGGTGTTGCTGGGGTTGTGGTTGTAGTGGTTTCTAGTTCATTTGTGTGTCACCGAGTGTTCTCCTTAACTCTTGGCCTACTTGGTACATCAAACATTGAGCATGCCAATTGCTTCATGCAAGTCCACTGGTTTGGACGAGGTTACGTTACCCTTGATGCTCAAAGGTAGACCTTCGATGTAACGTTCCAACAACCGGTCGGCGTTGGGTACCATTTCAGGGCATAAGAGGATGAGTTCTTGGAAACGTTGATTGTAGGCGGTAAGGTTTGTGCCTTTCACTTTTAAATTCCACAGTTTGTTTTCCATTTGTTTGACTTCATTGCGAGGGCAGTACTTTCGGATGAACATAGCCTTGAAATCACTCCAAGGTGTTGCATGAGCGGTATCGAGAGTAACAGAACGAACGTACACGTTCCACCAAGTTAAAGCACTATCTAGCAGTGTGCTAGAAGCAAACTTAACTCTGTCACCTTCTGCAACGTTGCTTATCCCAAATTGAGATTCTAGTTTCTCAAACCATCGGGTTAAGCCTACAGCACCTTCAGTACCACGGAAGTTTTCATGCATGACTGCACGGAATTCCTTGTAGTTGCATGCCTTATTCTGGGCAGAGTTGGATCCTAGGTTGTTCTCTTCTTGAGTGCTTGCAGCATGAGTCACAGCGGCAGCTGCGAGTGCTTCAGCTACTCTTGTGGCAATGAGCTGGTTGAGCATCTGAGTGTCAATGCCACTGTTGATGTCCACATTGTTTCGGTTGGTCGAACGGTTGACTGGAGGGTTCCGGTGGATAGTTGGGCGTCGTCCGGGTGCCATTTTCTATAAGAGGGACAATGGAAGGATAGTTATGACATGCACGAAAATTATATGTGTAAAGATATTACTACAAATGACATGTCTCTCGAAATCAATACTGTTATTATTCGCAAACACGATGTTTATTTCAAAGAGTACGGGAATACAAGAGTTCACTAGCCATGACAAACCCATAGCTTAGTGGTTATACAAAGACATAAATAAAATTAGTTGTTGTTAAGGTAGATTTGCTGGACCACTTCCTCGAGTGCCTCCTTCCTCTTTTGTCATGCTTCCTCCTGAGCATTACTAGCACGATCCTCCGCATCCTTACACATTTGTCTAAGCTGAGTAATCAGTTCGTCCACAGATAGCGTCTCCAATGAACTTTCCTCAACTCGGGGCTTCACATCCCACAGTGTCATGAAGGCTTCTAACTCCTCCAAACAGGCATTTGGGTAATGGTCCATGTCTTCGAGAATGGAGTGCAATTTTCCTCTAAGGCGCGTCGTGCATACGGTCAAGGCTGTCTCGGGAATAGGTACCGAATTCTGACCAATTCCCGTCCCGTAAGCAGTTAGAGCTTCTTCTCTCTGGGTGGGGTCCGTTTCAGCAATCATCCGCTGGTAAGCAGCCATCGAGAATGGGGATGAAGGTGAGGGTGGTGGAGTAAGAGGATCAAGTTGATAATCGTCAAGGTTAATAGCAGAAATTCTGGCACATTCAGCAAGATTTGTCTCAATAGGTAAAACAGATATACGAGCAGTACGCCTGATAGTCGGGGAAAATAGTGATACAGACGGCAAGACAAGTAATCCGATAGTAGGACGTCTCCTGTGATACACCTGGGGAAGTGTGTCAGGGAGTCTGGGAGGTACCAGTGTAGTGTTATCGGTGTGTCTCAATTCATCCGAGTTTGACATGTCGCTGAGACAAGAAAATATGAAATAAGGATATAGATATATTTCAAATTACGCATGTTAAAGCCTGTTTAAATACACATGTAACATATTAAGTGTGATGTATTCTCATATATATCTATTTCACATGTATCACATTTTAATATTAAGTACTCCCTTGATTGTTGTTCCTATGTACCTATATTAAGAACAGCTATGACAGACAATAAAGCATAATAAGCATGTTAAGCAGATAAGTAGTTAGAGTCTGTTGCTACCTAATGCAACCTAGTTCTCTATACCTCAGAGCTCTGATACCAATCTGTCACACCCCCAAAATATCAGAGTATAATGGCAACCGAGGGCGTGTGACTTCATGAATATCATGCTTATAAGCAATACAGAACGAACTCTATATGGGACGTTTTAAGAAAGTTGATCACTTGTATTAGGAAATAATAAATTGTTTAAACATTTAGCAGAAGCATAAAAAAAGATGATACGACATCATTTTTAAATAGTACAAGTGATCTTCAGATAATGGGAAATGACTGTAAATGCATGAGACTTCATATAGCATCTTCGTTCTTAACACCTGAGAAAAACATTGCTAAAGTGTCAACATAAAGTTGGTGAGTTCATAGGTTTGTTTAAGCAGAAAATGTAGTGTTTATGAATCACAAGATTTCATCCGCATATGACAATATAACAGATACAAACTCATATAATTTGCATTACTATTTGTCTAAGCCCCATGGACACGAAGCGTTAACATATACGAACAATAAATGAATGCCCTTGCAGGTGTCTAACCCGGGACACCCGTAATCTGACTCAAATGAAACTGTGTCTGCTTGACTAATGTCAGTTCAAGACAAACAGGGATGTCAATCCCGATAGATCTATCCATAACATTCGCGCTTACAAGGAATTAACGGTTCATGATAAATCGGGCAAATAGCAACTTGGGTTAAATCGGGACTTAGACCAATTAGTAATGAGTAATTGTACTTGTATTCACATGTTTGAAATAAGCAATGTTCTCACCCCAAAAGATGATTTAAAACAATAGAGTAGGGGCTATGAAAACTCACCTTGACAATTATTCGCCTTGAATGGGGAGATTGGATCTTACGCGTCAATAGTGACTTTGGTCATCACCTAAGCAGATACGAAAATACTGAGTGTCCCTTCTATAACCGACCCTATAGGAATTATCTAATTTATTTTCATAATAATAAGTTATTGCTTTGTGTTCTTATATCTCGGATCAGACTGTTGGCTCTAGGGATGATACACGACTACGCACCTATAAGTATTTATACCTAATTTAATGTAAATATGTGTTTAAGATCCTGGTCATAGGTTAAATAATTTACAAATTTAGGTGTTAATAATATTTATTATTTACCAAATCTTGTTTTCACACCAACACACATATATATTATATATATCATATATATAGTAATATATATATATATTTATATATATATCTTATTTATCTTGCTCATTCTACCTACTCTATGGTCGTCAATTAAAATTTCGCTTGAATGTCCGCTTTATATTTGTTCAGTTCATGTGAAGAACTGGTTTATATAATTTTTGTAAAAACTATTCTACTTTAATTTTAATATTCTTATGTTTCATGGTTTACATTTACAATCATATTGCCTTTTAAATTATACTTTAACTCAATTAGTTTGAAAATATTTGGTGTTAAATAAAATATTTGAGCCGGGATAAACTCCTCTTACCTGTTTAAAAGTTTGGTTCCTTGTTAATATTTTAATGCATCGAAAATTATCAGTTTCCAAACTTATACTTGGTGAATACTATACCCGTTAAAATAACTATACTTGTTACAATAACTATAACTACGTTATCAAGTTGTCAACCCATTTGGGCTCGAACGAGAGTTCGATAATTATGCATGTAATATATATCTATGTCAAAACTTATAAATGAGCATAATATGAATTATCTCTTTGTCAACTTGTTATAGCAAAAAAAATAATACACTCTTGCATATATTACAAAATTCTTCACGAGCATGCATATATATACTAAACATACGTCCATCCTCTTTTCTTTTCTTTCTTTTTTTTTGCTGCACACTACGCACAAAGTGAAGTTTTTAAACTCATGTTTCGTGTCACTTTCTTCTTTGGCAACAAGACCCTTATGTATATATTTAGTTTTCTATTACTTCGCATGTTTACAAATTACTTTTAGTTAGCCTACGAGAAAGAAATCCGTTTCTAAACACAAAGACGATCTTCTCGCGTGGCTTGAGTGATTTGTTAGAGTTCAACAGCACCGAGTAGTGCGTTTGGTGGGTCGAACATGATGGCACCAAAAAGGGTGCATTGAAATGATGAAGGCAGCAGCCGGTTGGTATGAAACCACCAGCCTTCGCCACCCACCATATTGCGCAGCAACAGTGCAGCAGCCAACTGGGCTCGCACGGCATGAGTGGCTTGAAAAAGGTTTGGGGTGGGTTGCTACCCGTGGAGCAGCCACCTTGCTCGCTGTGGAGCAGCCAACGACGAGGCACAACCTCGTTGAGGCAGTGGCCCCTTGTCACCCGTCGCGTTGGTGGTCATGGTAGGGCTTGGTCTGGGTCACAATACAAGCATTTAACACGTATGCCTTAGTCTTACTCGTCCCTAGTGCCAACGTTTCAAACCGAGTATAAGTGTCGAGTTTTGCTAGTCAAAGTTGTTGTATAGTTTTTAAATTTCGATATGCTTGATACTAGTTCATGGTAGGTCGAATGTTTACGCATTATATTTCATGTGTAGCATGACAAAGCTTGGCATGCGTATGCTCACAAGGACCATGCATGGGTCATATCATGCATGTCATGTGTTATTACGAAATGAACGTTATATACATGATAAATATGGTGCTACAAGAATGACTTACGGAGGTCCAAGCTTAGCTAGTCGATGCGGAAAGACGGCGGTAGCAAGGAAGCTCGAACCAACCCTTGGTTAATATTACCCCTTTAAACCCAACGTTTACTAACTAGAATTTCACTCGAACCTTACTTCTCTTGTTTAATCTTGTGGGTGAGAGTGCTACTAGAAGTGAAGAGAATGGTGTCTATTTATACTACAAGGTGTTCACTAGTTTCCTGAGGCTTCTCATGTGCATGTGAATGATATTATTTACACCTACTGTTGATGTATATGATACTATTGGTTATGATTTCTCTTTTATAATACTGTTAAAGAATAATTACTATTGGTTGAATTGAAATTGAAACAAGACGTAGCATGTGAATGAAAGGTGTAGGACATTGAATGTAAGAATGCAATGATGGTGTTAGTTTGTTTATTTTGAATTCTTTCCACTGATTGACTTGGATATACATTTGTATATTTAGAGTTTGAGGTAGTGAAACGTCAAGGTACATTGTTTATTCAGGAATATTTAAATATTGTTCATTTATAGTTTTATTTATTGAAATATGGACGGGTTCACAAAATAACATAGTCGTGCGACCTTGTTTCGCGAGGCGTAAAATAAAAATAAAATGTGATTTTTATTGTTACGCGTTTTCTAAAATACCCTTTTAGATCCGAAAGCAAAAACGATGATTTATACGCGCTATTTAAAACTCTCAATAGCGTAAAATATTGTAAGTCGCTTGAAGGAATAACTTTTTATTGGAAAAATAACGGCAAATTTGCAAGTAATTGCGGTACATATTCTTACATAAAATGAAAAGAAGTTCTAAATTTTTCCGAGGTGCTACACTTTCCAAAAGATACTGGCATAGTTGATGTTGATCCCATTTGCTAGACTATACAATATAATGGCATCTTTGTTGGTGATTTGATCAAAACCTCCAGTTTTACCTCCTAAGCACTGGATAATTTGTGCCATTAGTAACCTCCACCTAGGAGGAAAAAGACTCTTTTTGAGAGTCCCTTTGGTAGGAACAACTTCCCCATACCCGATTGTTTCAAACCATGGCCTCACTATGTCAATAGATGGTGGTGCAACATACTCGCTAGAGTGAGGGAGGTAATGTGCACCAATGGCACTCCTAAAGTTGTTTACCC